>CH002395.1:695728-742058 GCA_000149265.1 Ciona savignyi
TTTTAGTTTGGTTTTAGTTTGGTTTTAGTGTGGTTTTAGTTTGGTTTTAGTTTGGTTTTAGTTTGGTTTTAGTTTGGTTTTAGTTTGGTTTTAGTTTGGTTTTAGTTTGGTTTTAGTTTGGTTTTAGTTTGGTTTTAGTTTGGTTTTAGTTTGGTTTTAGTTTGGTTTTAGTTTGGTTTTAGGTTGGTTTTAGTTTGGTTTTAGTTTGGTTTTAGTTTGGTTTTAGTTTGGTTTTAGTTTGGTTTTATTTAAATTGTTATCGCTGAGTAATCCGATTTACCTTCGCATGATTCATACCTCAATTGCCAAATTCGAGCAAGATTAACAAATGTTCCATCGATTTAACAGCGCAAACGGCGGGAATCGTGTCACTGCGATACTAGAGTGAAGTGGAAATAGATTTAAATTCATTTTTTAGAGTAAATTTGCCTTGATTTAAAAAAATTTGATGTTTTCGCGTGCAGAATGAAAATACATTTTGATTCATACCTCAATTGCCAAATTCGAGCAAGATTAACGACTATTACATCGATTTAACTGTACAAGCGGCGGGGATCGTGTTTACTGCGATGCCAAAACAAGGTGTAATAGATTTCAATTCATATTATAATACATTTTTGCATTTGAAATGAAAATTTTGATTTGAAAGCAATTCTTTTAATTACAAGTCATTTATATGTCTAAAATAGGAAATGGCATATTGTTTGGAATATTTTTTTGCTCATAGCGTGTAAAGCAGGTTTATATAAACTATTGTGTATTATTTAAATTGTTATAGCTGAGTTATCAATTACCTTCGCACACAGCAGGAATCGCATTAATGCGCAGTCCGGCAATAGCGGAAACAGCTTTCGAACCATTTTTTATAGTAAATATGCTTGGATTTGAATAATTTCAACGTAATCGTATACAGAATGCAAATACAAAGTGAATAATACCTTAATTTTCAAATTCAAGAAGAACCACGTGTTTAACCACCACTATTTGCAAAACACATGTCGTATGCCATATATTCATGCTACAGGGTACCTAACCACAATTTGTATTTTATACACCGAGTATGTACTTTGTTTCTGCAAGCATAAACGCATGGGTCCCATAGTTATCAGACCAAGCTTCTTTTCCATGTGTAGTTGAGAAAGAATACACGTCTTAAATTTACGAACATTTCACCACTAATGTTTTAAATTAAAGCTTGTTTTTAAGCGTGTCGGTAAAATAAAGCTAAATTTCCAAAATAGCCCGATTACATGGTTTCAGGGAATTCCCCTGGGTTAAGTATATAAGTTTCTGTTTTACATATGTGGGTCATGTTATGTAATAATTCTTAAAGTTTTATTTAGTTTAGTCGAATCCTTGTTGGATATGTCAGTGCGATATGGCATGCCTGTCACAATCATAATTCAAGAACATATTTTCGTTTTTAAGGGAATTACCTTTGGTAAACATTTTTTTTTCTTTTAAATAATTGACTCAGAGAATGGTCTAACATTTCACCAAATCTGATCAAAATTATAGCAGATGTTTAAGCGCTATGCCCCAAAAAGACAATTTATTAAAAAAAAACGAATTGGTTTTTAACGTCTCAGGGGAATTCCCCTGGATTTAGTACCCAACATTATAGTTTCTGCATATCTAAACTCATGTTGTCTAACAAATACCAAAGTTTGATTGCGATTCCATTACTCCTTTTGGTAGATGTCAGGGCGACATGGCATGCTTGTCACAATCATGATTTGAGAACATATCCTATTTTTTAAGGTATTTCCTTAGGTAATTTTATTATTTTTTCTAAGTGTTAAATCAGTGACTAATTCACTTACATTCCATGAAATCTGAATTAAATTGTAACAACCGTTCAAGCGCTATGCCCAAAAAAGGCTAATTTTTTAGAAAAAAAATAGCGTTTTGGTTTTTAACATCCCATGGTAATTCCCCTTGATTTATTACCCAAAATTTTGGTTTCTGCATATCTAAACCATTTTGTCTAAAAAATGTCCAATTTTCAATTCGATTCCATTACTCCTTCTGGTAGATGTTGGGGCGACATGGCATGCCTGTCACAATCATGATATTTAGTACAAAATCGAATTTTTTAGGGTATTTCCCTAGGTAATTTTTTTATTTCTTTTAAGAGTTAAATCAGTCACTAACACACTTAATTTTTTACCTAATATGATTCAAATTAGAGCAGCCGTTCAAGCGCTATGCCACAAAAAGCTAAATTTTTCATAAAAAATACCGTTTTGGTTTTTAACCTCCCAGGGGAATTCCCCTTGATTTATTACCCAAAATTTTGGTTTCTGCATATCTAGACTATGTTGTCTAACGAATGACTAAGTTTCATTACGATTCGATTATTTTTTCTGGTAGATGTCGGGGCGCCATGCCATGCCAGTCCAACCTTTGACGAAAAAAAAAAGAAAAAAAACGGACAAAAACAATATGTGTCCCATTTTTCCAAATGGGACCCATAATAACTTCAAAGTCAATGGCTTTAGCAATCTCGCATTGTATAGAAAGCATTATGACGTAACAGGCAGACAAAGATATATAAATTTGACTTAGTTACGATGCATAACAAATTAATATTATGAGAAAGAATTTTATTTTACGTCTCAATAGTATTTTAAACCTCGTAATACAGAAACGACCCCCGCTAGCGCGGGGCCCCTTCAAGGTGCGGGGCCCAATTTGATCTAATCGGTCAAATCGGCCTAAAACCGGCCCTGGTGTCGGCATATAACGTGAACATGACTGCCGAGTCTTCCACTGCTGCCGCTCCCACTTCGAAACCGTCCGGACTGCAGTGCCCTGTCTGCAAGAAACCACACTTGATTGGCGCCTGCCGCGACTTCAAGAATAAATCTTACTAGCAACGTAAGCGCGTAATCCGGGAATGCGGCCCATGCTTTAAATGCTTAAATGCAGGCCATTCCGTGCAAGAATGCCCACATAAAATCAAAAGCAGTGTAGAAGGTTGCACCGGCAACTTCCACCACACCTTGCTTCATGACCCGAGATGGATCCTTAGACCCGCAGATAGAATTGAAAGCAACACGACCGTTAATACATGCATGCTCTCGCTTAGCGCTAAGAAAAACACCGTGATACCGACTTCCGCATATTTAGACATTGTCCCCGTACGCGTTAGAAGCGGAGGCAAAGAGACGAGAGTGTACGCTCTTCTCGATTCCGGAGCGAACCGGTCCTTCTGTGACCGTCGACTGGCTGATCAGTTACAAGCTACGCCAACTGGTCGCGCCGCGAACTTTGACCTGTGTACAATGACCACTTCCAACCCGATCAATGTTAAAACTACTTCCTCCTCGTTAACTGTTCTCCCGCTTGCTGGCGACGAAGAGCTTGAACTGCCCGACGTTGCACTCATTAAGGAAATTTCCGCTACAACGAGCAAGATTTCAGAGCCCAATAAACTGAACCGATGTAAGTACCTTCGTGGAGTGGACCTGCCACAAATTCCCGATGGCTAAGTCATGCTCTTGATCGGCAACGACAACGCAATTGCACACCGGTGCCTGGAAAGTCGCTTCGCACCAAATGCACGTGAGACGCCTGACGCTATCCGGACCCCCCTTAGACTGGCTGTTAAAAGGACCATCGATGGACAGCTCGCCGAACGAAAAGGGCGCAGCCGGATTCTCACTTCAAGCCACAGCAGGCTCAGGAAATGACGAAATTACAAAGGACTTACTGATCAATGACGTTGGTGATGTGTTCCCCTACTCCGATACTGCTGCAACCGACGACGTGGAAACATTGATGTGCTGGCTTCGAAGCCACAAGGAGGCGTCGGAGTTTGGCATGAAGTACTCAAAAGAAGACGTCATGGCCTACGATACAATGACTCGCCAAATTAAAAGAGTTGAAGGCCACTACCAACTGCCGCTGCCATGGAAAGACGACAGCACCGTTTTATCGGATAGCCTGCTAATGGCAAGGAGCAGACTATCAAGTTTAAAGAAGCGACTGGCGAGACGTCGATTTTCCCGTAAAATATACGAAATACATGACAATGATGTTGGACAATGGGTACGCAGAAGTAGTGCCAGAGGGCGAGTGAATACCACCAACAAGTTATGGTACCTTCCGCATCACCCTGTAATTAACCCAAAGAAACCAAGCAAAGTTCGTATCGTGTATAACTGTTCGGCGAAATGCAAACGACAATCTATAAATGACAAGCTGTTAAAGGGCCCCGATTTAGTGAACCCGCTGGTAGGGGTGCTGATGAGATTCCGCAGAGAACGCGTGGCTATCGTATCCGACATAGAAGCAATGTTTCATCAAGTTCTGGTTGCCCAAAAGGATCGTGACGCTCTGAGATTCTCGTGGTGTCCAGGAGGCGACCTGACCAAATCACCCGTTCCGCGCCGCATGAAAGTGCACATGATTGGCGCCCGCTCGTCACCGTGCTGCGCAACTTTCTGTCTGCGCGTAACCGCCAGGGAATTTGGCAAGTTTTTTCCACGAGTGGCCGAAGTAGTAAAGAATAACTTTTATGTGGACGACTGCCTCGTAACCGCCGTTGATGATCAAGCCGGCATCCAACTGGTAAAGGATTTACGTAATCTGCTTTCAATGGGTGGCTTTAAACTGACGAAGTGGCTATCCACTAGTGTCGCTGTGATGGAATCCGTTCTGGCCGATGACCAAGCAAAGGTGATGCAGTACGGTCGTGTGGCCAAATGGTAAACGCCACCGATACATATACCGACTCTTATACAAAAAACGGTCCTGGTGACGAGCCCATTATGGGTTCGAAACTTAGCCCGGTAAAAAAAAGAGCAAAGGTGATGCAAGACATTCCGCTAGGAGGAGAGGTACATGAACGTGTTCTGGGCATCAATTGGTGATTCGACATCATTCTCCCGACAAAACCACTGACACGACGAGGTATGCTTTCCGTTACCAATTCACTTCTCGTTCCATTAGGCTTTGTCGCCCCCGTTGTATTGGAGGTCCGACTTATTTACAGAGATCTCTGCTTGATGAAAACCGACTGGGACAAGGAGGTCACTGGTACTGAGCTCGACCGATGGAAAGCTTGGTGCAACAGCCTTATTGAACTGACCCGCATTAGAATTCCTCGGTGCTTTAAACCAGATGCATCTACCGCCGCCCGTGGCTGTGTATGCTACCTTAGAACCACCTTCGAGGACGACAACACGACATGTTCGTCATGAGAAAGTCCCCTTTCTGCGATTCTGGTAAGCACACAATCCCCCGATTGGAGCTCGAAGCTGCCCTTGATGCCGTAAAAATTATCGCGAACCGTGAAAAGGGAACTCGGACTGGACGATTGCCCGTGTATCTACTGGACGGACTCGACAATTGTTCTACAAAGCCTTTTCTCCGATAGCAAAAACTTCCCGGTCTTCTCTTGAAACCATTTTTCTCAAATAGATGCATACACAAGCGTGCATGACTGGAGACGTTCCTACGAAACTGAATCCAGGTGATCAAGCGTTACGTGGAACGACGACAGGGACCCTGATGAAGACGACAGGAACGTGGCATTCTGGCCCTGAGTTCCTACACCGGCCCGCTAAAAACTGGCCCACTACGTTTTTACGGCCACAACCAACAGAGCAAATCTACCGAAGTTTTGAGCTGCCAAAACCCAAATATGTATTTCTAACAGCTACCAACTTCTCACCCACGGACAAATTCATCCGTTATTTCTCGTCTTTGCATCGATTGAAGATAAGCACGTCCTGGATTCTCCGTTTTTGTGCATACTTGAAGAACAAGGTAAAGAAGAAGGACACCGCAAAAATTCCGACATCGCCGATTGATGCCGAGGAGCTTCGATCTGCCGCCCTCGTGTGGTACGTACAACGTCGGGAGTTCCCCGATTGGATACGCATGCAATCGACCCGGAATCCGCCTTCTACGTCACCGATCTACAAACTGAACCCGATTCTCAATGATGGCATTCTACGCGTTAGAGGTAGATTGGACAATGCACGTCTTGACTACAAAGCACGTCACCCTGCCATTATCCCCGATAACTGCCACCTTACTGACCTTCTGATCGATCACTGCCACAGTGTTGATGCTGCACACTCTGGTATGAATCACACTCTAAACATTTTATTTCAGCGCTACTGGGCGCAAAATGCTAGAGTTGCAACCCGACGTATCCTGTCTCGATGCCTACTGTGCCAGCGAAGACCTGCAAGGCCCGAAAGACAGATCATTGCTGACCCGCCGTCAAGGCTGCAAATTGACGAACCACCGTTCACTCATACAGGAGGGACCTCTAGAGATCGGAGAAGACCTACCGCTGACATCGAATCACCTTTTGAGATCAAACCTACAATTACTCCGCCACCGACAGTGACACGTAGTACAGATTGCTACGCCCGACGACGCTGCCGAGTTGTCCAGTATCTCGCTGACGAGTTCTGGAAACGCTGGATCCAAGAGTACCCCCGATCAATAATCTATCGACAGAAATGGCACGAGCGAATAGACAATGTTGCTGAAGGAGATGTTGTACTCCTTGTGGACAATTCCGCCCCTTGAGGACAATAGCCTCTGGGCCGCATGAACACCTTGTTTCATGACAAACATGGAATTGTTAGAAGCGTTGAAATGAAGACTGCCGCTGGGTTAATGAAGCGGCCGATCGCAAAACTTTGTGTGATCGTGAGCGAGCGAGAGAGGAGCGCCCCATGACCTGGCCCGGTGTTACGCCCTACTGTATATATTGTGTATAACCTTTTTTTGTTAAAATGTGCCTTTGGCTGAGCAATGTACCAATATGGTTGGGAGGAAAATTGGCCAATTCAACTTGGCTGTGGTCGGATGGTAGCAACATGGATGGTTACAATACCTTGGTGAACCAATCTGCACCAAATGGTTCTGGTTGTTTATCTTTATCTCGTCATGGGAGTTGGTTTGCAAAGAATTGTTCTAGGAGAATAGGATATACCTGTGAGAGACATGGTAAGCTTTATAAATAACATTCCATTTGTGCAAGGCTAAACTAACCAAATCGTTTAATAAAGTTGACGGAACACGTTTGTGTGCATCTTCTCCATATGCCAACGGTGGAGTTTGTACCGAAAGCGGCTGCCACTTTCACTGCACTTGCCAGTCCAACTTCAGTGGCTCCAATTGCGAAACATCGGCATTATCTGGTATTCCAGGTTACGTTTTAAACTTTAATTAAAGGGCTGCCAACGAAATTGTACATGATAATTAATTATGATACATATAAGAAACCAATAATACCCACTTATATGATTAGATATTGCACTGTACCAGTGTCCAAAAGATAAGTTAATATTTACCTTTTACACTTTATCAGCAAAAACGAAACTTGTGCTCTACATTATCCTGCCGAGTCCACCAGAAGGGTAATATGAAAACCTGGCCATCAGAAGCTAAATTATACAGCAACGCTTCATCATTAGATATTTAATTCATTTTACTGTTCTTCAGTCTCTGGTTTAGAAATTCAACTGACACTTGGACAGTTTATAATCGGCTGTACTGTGTTTGATTTGTCGCGTTTCAGGTCTTGATTCTAATTGACGCGACTATTGCCGTTTGACTAAACTCTAAACTAAATGTTTGCTGTTAGTCTTATGCGCGATCAGAATAATTCACCACTCCAATTTTGCAACCCGACCGCCTTCTTTTTGCTCATAATCCAACTGAAACGTCCTATAATAACATCAAAGTGAACAACAATAACCTCATGCATTGTGGCACCACAGCCACGGTAATTCGAAAAACACAACGTTTCAAAGCAATTAACCCGTGGTTGACAATTTTAGTTTAAAGTATATTTTGCGTATACATAACGAAGTTACGAAGCAATATGTTATGAAATGACACTGAGAGACACCATTTTAGTTTTAATAGTACCTATCAATTCGCTGGGTTTTGTGTGCCAAGCGAAACTATGCAGTGTGTTGCGTATAATTCATATGTTTTATAAGTTGGGTAGAATACGGTAAAACAGTAGGATCAGACAATGTCTGCTAACTGCCCTTTCCTAGATAGCCTACAAGCAACTAGCCAGCGACCGTTTCGTTCGCAAATCTTCTATTGATATACTACCCACTCACAAATTAAGGCGTTTGTCCAAACCCGTTTTTTAAACTGTATAGTGCGCCTTTAAAAAATCTTACGTACGTCGCGGAGCTTTTCGGTAGTTTAGAAAATAAGCTATTCGTATAACGCAAAGACATGCATGCAACTGGCAAAATTAGGAAATTTAAGTGTACACTATTCACTAGATAACTAATAATATTATTGCATAATTGCAAACTGCAATAGCTTTGGTAACCCGACGGAGGGCGCGAGCTAATCTGACGATTACCCGTGTGTTAGCCCCCTTGTTTTTCCCATTCACTGGGATAAACAAGAATATTTTATTCTATATCCTAAATAAATTTTAAAAAAATCTTGAGATTTAAACAAATTTTATTTATCTGCGAGAATGACAAAGAAATTAAAGACACTTTTAAGTTTAACTTCTGAATTGTTTACACCCGAACAGCCCCAGCCACCTTTTAGTTCTTTTACAAAATCGTAGGTGTAATCCAATTCCAACAATTTCTTTTTTCGTTCATCATCCGGTAGATGTCGCAGCTCTTCTTCCTTTGTCTCCATGAAAGTGTCATAAGGATCCAAGGACTGTAAGTATCCTTGGACGTCGTCTACGGTCCAATTATATTCGATAAAACAAGAATCGTCTTTTTTCTTCTTCTCGAATGTCATTTTCTCAAAGATATCGCTGTATCGGTTCGTGACATTTTGCTGAACAGCTTCACGAGTAATGTCGCCATCAAAGACCTTACTGCGATATTCTCTTAGTAGTCTTGTACCAAACTCTGTCAATTTATTTAGATCTCCCGAAAGGCCTAGTGGAATAATTTTTGGACTACAATACGAAAACGCAACTAGGCGACCACCGGGTTTCAAAACCCGCTTTGTTTCTTTGTAAAAGCTTGGTCTGTCGAACCAATGTAACGCAGCACCAGTTACTATGACATCAACGCTTACGTCATTAACTGGAAGATTTTCCGCAATCCCTTGCTGATAAGTCACATGGGAGAATCGATTTTGGCATTTGGCTTCTTCAATCTGATTAATACTAGGATCAATCGCAAGCACCTTGTGGAAATATGGAGCAAATATATTGACCGAAAAACCTCCGCCGCAGCCAACATCAAGCATGAATCCCCTTTTGCATTCATCCACACCTTCCAATGCAATCTTGGCTATTGAATCAGGGTAACGAGGTCTATACTTTTTGTATTTCTCCACGATGAATTTCGATTCGTAAAACCTCAGCATAATTAAACGTTTTAATTTATTTTTAGTTTCTAAAAATCACAGTAGAATAATAAATAAGGGTAATTTTAAAAACATACAAAATTATAATTATTACGGTACATTTCTTAGTTTTTGGGGTTTTTCCCTAAATCTTTTTTATTTCTTTCAAGTACTAAATCAGTGTCTTATGCACTTACTTTTCGCCAAATCTGATTAAATTTGGAGAAGCCGTTCTAGCGCTACAAAAAACGGCACAACACATGGTACGTGAGAAAAGGATTAGGTAGGAAACAGAAGTTTCCTAAAGCCGACTTACAGGCCACAAAAAACAGTGCAAAAATCGGTACAATACGCCCAAACGAAAAATATAGGGAGTAATGACGAATTTAGTATATACGCCATATAGCTAGCATTCCTCCAATTTAAAAGCTCGTGTTGCCTGCTAAAAAGTTAGGTCTATGCTAACCTAGAAATGATGGCTAACATTTTAGAAAATTTCTGCCTGATTAGAAAATCTTTCGCTAAAAATTTTCCTTTGCGACCTGAACCTAGTTATGCAACAATTTTTAAAGATAGATCATGATTAAGCAGCTTCATATATTAATTATGTGTCAATATGCCCTTCGACCGCAAAGATGTTGGGAAAAACTGTGGACGAGTACCCTGATACTGCTAATTATAATTATAAGCTGTACACGTCTAGACAACGGCAGCTAACCTGCTACAGACACTTAAATTAATGGATCAATAACTTCCGGTCTAAACTCGCGTTACAAACTATTTCCGGTAAGCAATTTTTAGGACTACACAAAATTAACTTAAAATAATCATCAAATATATGCAAACATTTTTTACTTGTGCCTAAACTTTCGCTGGTTCATGCGGCTTGTCAACTAGTTTCCTGTCTAACCCGAAGAATGCCACGTTTGTACTTTCTATAACTATGCGAAGAAGCGCTGTCGAACGGAAACTTTGTACCAGCGCCAGTCGGAGCCTGTTGCTGGCTTCTCCTCAGAAACTCCTTCCGTTCCGCCCAAAACAAACTCTCGACTCCTACAGTTTAAGCTCTGGACAACGCCTTTAACGTAGTTGCCTATGGCCAGGCCTTGAGGCTTGAATAACTCATGACAAATACGTCAAAATCAGCTGACCAAACGCCACTCTCCATTCACCTTAAAGCTTGAGGCATTCAAGTATGGTTTGCGTTTTTGATGCAGAATGAAGTGACATTATCGCGGATTTTTGAAGGGTTGCGATGATGTAATAAACCTCGTAACAACTCCTTTCGGCCCAAATTACAAAACGTTTAGGTCAGCGGACAGAAAACAAGATGTGCAAAGAATAAAAAAACGCACACACATAACCAATATATTTTGTTTCGAAAGAAATACAAAATAACACTTAGTGCCCATGCAAAATTATATATTGTAATAAACTCTGATTAGAAACTTAAAGGGGTAATTTACTGGGGATTTTGGCCTTAGATGTTGAAACACGACTTAATTACTATTAGAAGTACAACCTGGATTAGATGTCACATAACAAATGGGGGTATTTTATTTTGTGTCAACATAAATTACTCTAAACCCAGACATACACTAATGTTTTACAAAACAAATTACCTAGCTGGTTCCTAATAAATACCCTTGTTCCACCAAACTACAGTTAAATTGAACAAACCACCCGCATAACAATACAAAATACGATGATATGTTTCCCAGATCATGCTGCCTCCAAAATTACCAAGATAGGAGATCTCGTCTTGCTTCTCGGTAAAACACTCGACACCAAGACGCGATAAAGAACCGACCAATCGTCACATCCTTCCGTATAGTTAAATGTTTAATGCCTTTTACAACAAGGCACTGTGTACCATCTTGTGTTTCTTTTAAAACAAAAGGACGCATATTAGTTGTGTGTGTATTTCGATTCTATATATATATGTATCTAGTTCTCTGTCCGCTGACCTAAATGTTTTGTATAAGCATTTGGGCAGTAAGGTGTTGTCTAATCGGGTTTGAACTTTCAGAAAAAGTTTAAACACAATTAAAAAATTGTTTGGATTTATTTGGGTAATATTTCAAGTGAATTTCCCTTGGTCCTAAAAAATTGCTAAACGAAACAGTTTGTAACGCGCGTTTAGACCGGAAGTTATTGAATCATCACTTTGTAAATTCGTGACAGGTTAGCTGGCTTTGTCTAGATGTTTACAGTTTAAAATTATGACTAAAAGTACCAGGGAACTGAAAAGGGTTGCGCAAGAAAAACATATCTAAAGTATATAATAGCTGAGCTTAATGGTCGTAAGGGAAATTTTAAGATGAAGATTTTCTATTTCGGCACAAATTGTTTCGAAATGTTAGCCAACATTTCTAGGTTAGCATAGACCTAATTTTTTAGCGGGCAACATGAGCTTTTAAATTGGAGACATGCTAGCTAATAGAGCAGTGGTTCTTGACCTTTTTGTACCGCGCCTCCCTTGCGCGAATATGTCAGTTTACCCCCCATCTTTAAATACAAATATGGGGGGCGTAAACCAAAATACAGCAGCACAATTGATATTTCTTCTATATTATGACATCATACTTAGTTCGTAACTCAAGATTGTGATTAATGGCAGGCTAGCGTTTGAATGCTGTGCTCTGTATGTTTTTTCCAGGGAAAGAAGAAGCGTATTTTATGCATGTGAAAATATTTTTAAATATTGTAACATAACTGACCTAATATACTTATGATCTAGAAAAACCAAAAAAATGTGTAGGAAAAGTTTTGTTTGCAAAGCTTGGATTCTTAAAATTAATTAAAATTTTGTTGTAAATTTATTAAGGCTCGCGCCCCCCTAAAAATTTCTGTACGTCCTTGGGAGGCGTGCCCCCGCCGGTTAAGAACCACTGTTAAATATAGTGTATGTATGCATGAGTTTATAAAAAGATTATACTTCTTAATCTAAACATGGGTTGGACGTACAAGTTTGATTTGGTAAATCCGTGATTCAATACTTTGTGATTGCAGAAATATATACCTTCATGCAGTATATGACATACGTATCCTACTCATTATTGCAGTAATTCATTTTTATCGTACATTTGTCTCCGCCTGAATAACTCAGTCGGTCTTCAGCCGAAAAGTTGTGTGTATGGTTCTTAAGCGCCTCTCAGTTGATATCCTTATGTTATGTCATTCATTTGTGTAGCGCCATTTATTATCGTACGCACATCTGTGGTGCAACGCACTAACCCAACAAGCTAACAATAGCATGGCAGTTTACATTTGTCACTAAACCAACAAGCTAACAACAGCAGGGCAGTTAACATTGGTCAGGCAAAATATCTTCGTGCTTTAGTATCGTGACCTCGTGTTTTGTATAAAGGCACGGCTAAAAAAGATGCATCCGCGATTTTTAGCCGATTGGCCATTACCGCTACGTTTCGGTTAATGCCATCTTTCGAAACATACTTATAACTTAAATTTAATTTCTTGTATTTTGCGTCGTTCTTCAAATCACGTTATAAAAGTAAAAAAATAGTTTGTTTTTAGATTATCTTAGTCTATTATTCCGTAGTGATTTTTTAGAAAGTGAAAATAAATTAAAAAATTTCAATTAAAAATTATGCTAAGGTTTTACGAATCGGAATTTATCGTGGATATATACAAAAAGTATAGACCTCGTTACCCTGAATCAATAGCCAAGATTTCATTGGAAGGTGTGGATGAATGCAAAAGAGGATTCATGCTTGATGTTGGCTGCGGCGGAGGTTTTTCGGTCAATATATTTGCTCCATATTTCCACAAGGTGCTTGCGATTGATCCTAGTATTAATCAGATTGAAGAAGCCAAATGCCAAAATCGATTCTCCCATGTGACTTATCAGCAAGGGTTTGCGGAAAGTCTTCCAGTTGATGACGTAAGCGTTGATGTCATAGTAACTGGTGCTGCGTTACATTGGTTCGACAGACCAAACTTTTACAAAGAAGCAAAGCGAGTTTTGAAACCCGGTGGTCGCCTAGTTGCATTTGGGTATTATAGCCCAAAAATTATCCCACTAGGCCTTTCGGGAGATCTAAATAAGTTGACAGAGTTTGGTACAAGACTGCTGAGAGAGTATTTCGGTAAAGTCTTTGATGGCGACATCACACGTGCAGCTGTTTACCAACAGGTAGCGAACCTATACAGCGATATTTTTGAGAACATGACATTCGAGAAAAAGAAAAGAGACGATTCTTGTTTTATTGAATATAACTAGACCGTTGACGACGTTCAAGGGTTATTACAGTCTATGGACAAGTATGACACTTTCATGGGAAAAAGGGCAGAGGAGCTGCGACATCTACCGGATGATGAACGAAAAAAGAAATTGCTGGAATTGGATTACACCTACGATTTTGTTAAAGAACTAAAAGATGGCTGGGGCTGTTCGGGTGTAAACAATTCTGATGTTAAACTTAAAAGTGTTTTTAATTTCTTCGTCATTCTCGCAGATAAATAGAATTTGTTCAGATCCCTATAACAGTTTTGTTAACAGGTCTGTTTTTCAACCAAAATCTTGTATATAAATCTATCGCGCTAATAATTCTGTTATACAACTGTTCTCGTGCGTAATAATTTTTTTTGTAAATGCTGTATTGTCAAATTACATTGCCATAAATCCGTATGCTGATGCTCTCTTTCAATTGTAATACTGGTCGTAATTTTGTAAATTCATTATAATTAGAAAGAATTAGTTAAAAACATTGTAAACAAATTAAAAAAGGACCGTTATTATTAAATTATATAAACAAAATGAGAATTGTATAGAAAACTGTAAAGAAAACACGGAAGACTTGCAGCTTTGTTGAGTCTTAACACTTTGTTATGTTAAGCTCATTCGATTGTTTAATAATCCGACAAAAACCTTGGTTTAACACGATAGAATAATATATTCACGAGACCACTATAGGGTCAGCGAAGATTTACAATGTATTGTTTATGAATAAGACATGTGTTCGATTTCCTGTGATTTCAGGCAATGTCCACCCTTGTCCAGGTACACTGACGACTTGCCAACGACTAGAAGCTGCAAACCTTCGATTGAAAGATGACACAATAACCTAACAAGCTTATAGGTCGAAATAATTAGTTAATACAGATTTTTATTAAAAAATGTCGATTAAGTTCGATAAATACTCCACTGCTTATATCCACAAACCGATAAGGACAAATTAAAACATTCATTTTACTGTGCTGTGTGATTTTCCTTGGTAAATATTTACAAATGCTTTATAATAAACAATCCATGCATAAGTAGTAAGTAGTTAATAATAATTAATGATGTTGAGCATAGTTAAACACATTAAGCAGGCACAGCCTGGCATTTATATTGTCTAGAGACATACCGCTAAGGAATGTTGTCAGATATAGGGATAAATCTCCACTATGGTACCTATTGCCATTTCCCACTCACGGTAATAAAATATAAATATCCTATCCAATCTTACCGCTAATCTATTTACTCTAAATCGCTTGTCTTTAAGCATGTCTGGATATTGCAGAGGTTTTAGAAAGCTACACCACCTTAAAACCACAGAAGATTGCCTGAGAGTGCGCTTTGAACCGATTCATTATTTTATATCCACAGCTACGATACACCAACAATTGCAAACATGCGTATAATTTTGCCGATTTTTCTGTTTTTGCTTCCGCAAGGAACCTATGCTGTGCAAACTGAACTAAACTTGGATTTTACTGATCAAGAGTTGCCAGATTTTTCACGTCATCGTGACGTCATAGTTATGTCGCGAAATAAACACGCAAATGAAATTGACCATTGCCCACCGAAATGCCAATGTTATACCGAAGGACTTGTAAACCGCAGTCGGTAGGTCTTTTAATTTTCTTTTAATTTAAATTCAATATTTTCATTTTTTCCTAAGTAAATAGCATTCATTTAAATTATAATAATAAAATAACTAGACCCTATTGCAGCTAATTTTTTTAAATATTATTTAAAGTACACCTGTTTGAATTTACTTTATCAAAACTACGATCGCTTAAGTTCTTAGCACAGAGACTCATTTTAATATTAAGTTTAGATATATGATCATTAATGGTTAATATCATTATAAGACGTTAAATAATTTATATATGTATGTTTTTAAACATTTTAATTTGAATTACCCAAGTGCCTTGTACAAATTTACACAGCCACTAAGAAAGTGGTTAGATCGAAAATCAAACAGATCCCCTTTCTGCTTACGACCTTGGTTTTTACCCACTGAACATCATTACTGTTTGTATTACTTAAATATTTATGATCAGACTTGGACTGTCGTCTGTTCCAACACTTCCGAAATCCGTTGTTTCAATCGAAACTGTTTTCAATCTATCGTCGAACAAAATACAACACTTGGAGGTTGGTTGTTTCAAGGACCTCCCATATCTTACATCAGTTGATTTTGGTCAAAATTTACTTAACGAAACGAGCTTTACTAATAAGGTATTACAAATTTACTTATTTATTACGAATTACATGTAGAAATAGATAGGCTTGGTTTGTGACTGAACAGATTGGTGGATTGGTGCATCGTTTTTTAACTGAAGAGTTGCAGGTTTGGAATTGGTAGTTAGCTAGCTGGCTGTTTTCTTGGGCAAGGCACTTAACGGCTATTACCTGACCCAAGTGGATTAATGGATTCTACAACATTGAAGGAACGTCTTAATCATACACAACCACAGTAATAGCTTCGGTGACCCGACGGCGGGCAGGAGGTGATATGACGATTTCCTGTGTGTTAACCCCCTTAGTTTTCCCATTTACGGGGATAAACATGAATATCGATAAACATGAATATCTTATCCTATTTCACGTAGGGTGGCGTGACAATCGTTAGATAACCTTGCGAATACGCATGGCGATCCGGTGGTCGAATAGTTAACGCGACCAAATAGTAAAAGTTGAAAGTCCTCAGCAACGAGCCCATCATGACTTCGAAACTTGCCAAAAACTAGAGGTTACTATATAGTCCTTGCCTAGCAACCGGAGCTATAAGCGATTACGTTAATTAAATTGTACAAAAAATCCACACTATATGTCAGAATTAATATAAGCTTCATTCCTGCTTTGTAGGTTTCTGTAATTTCTCCGGATTTGTTTTCATTTTCTTTCTGACCAGGAAATTAATCCAACTCTCAGGCACGAGTCGGACAAAGAATCCCTGCAGCAAGAATAAAAACATATTGGCTAATTATTCAGTAATTTCATAGGCCTTTTTGTCTTTAAATTTGCAAAAAAAGAAAATTAATGACGTATTGGGATACTGTTCATTTGGTAATTTATAGGGTAACCGTAAGGGAAAACGATTTTCCGTAATTTTAACTCTTTTATGTGTGTGAGAGAAAGGGTTGTTTAATAATACAAAGGTCGCGTAGGGGCAATTAAACGAACCTGAATTTCGTGCTGCCAGCAACCATAGCTCTCCCTTTCTTTCCCAATGGTCCCAAGAAGCGATTTTGCATAGACATCGGAACAAACCATAGTCGCACTTGGTGTAGGGTTGTATGTCACATTTGTAGATACAAAAAACGGCCTTACACTCTGAAATACAACACAAGGTTACCTAAAATAAAACAAAGGGTAAAATAATCTTGTACTCCCATGTGGCCGAATGGTTAACGCCAACAATACATATAACAACTAGAGAGTGTCAACCATGTGTTTAAATCCACCACTATTTGTAAAACAATTGTTGTATGCCATATATTCATGCTACTGGGTCCCTTACAACATTTTGTATTTTATACAATGAGTATATAGTTTTTGTTTCTGCAAGCATAAACGCATGGGTCCCATAGTTATCAAACCAAACTTCTTCTCCATGTGTAGGTAAAAAAAGGATTCACCACAAATGTTTTAAATTAAAGCTTTTTCTTCAAGTGCTGTATTGAAATGAAGCTAAATTCCTAAAACAGCCCAATTTAGTTTTTGATGGTTTCGGGAAATTCCCCATGAGCTTAGTACATAAGTTTCTGTTTTTACATATGTGGGTGGCTAACGATCCAACATTTCACCAAATCTGATCAAAATTAGAGCAGCCGTTCAAACGCTTTGGCCCGAAAAGCTAATTTTTTAGGAAAATAACCGTTTTGGATTTTAACGTCTCAGGGGAATTCTCCCTAGATTTATCACCCACTATTTTTCTACTGCGTATTTGGACCATGTTGTCTAACAAATGACCAAGTTTTGTAACTATTCCATTATTTCTTCTGGTAGATGTCAGGGCGTCATACCATGCCTGTCACAATCATGATGTCATAGTAACTGGTGCTGCGTTACATTGGTTCGACAGACCAAACTTTTACAAAGAAGCAAAGCGGGTTTTGAAACCCGGTGGTCGCCTAGTTGCATTTGGGTATTATAGCCCAAAATTTATCCCACTAGGCCTTTCGGGAGATCTAAATAAGTTGACAGAGTTTGGTACAAGACTGCTGAGAGAGTATTTCGGTAAAGTCTTTGTTGGCGACATCACACGTGCAGCTGTTTACCAACAGGTAGCGAACCTATACAGCGATATTTTTGAGAACATGACATTCGAGAAAAAGAAAAGAGACGATTCTTGTTTTATTGAATATAACTGGACCGTTGACGACGTTCAAGGGTTATTACAGTCCATGGACAAGTATGACACTTTCATGGGAAAAAGGGCAGATGAGCTGCGACATCTACCGGATGATGAACGAAAAAAGAAATTGCTGGAATTGGATTACACCTACGATTTTGTTAAAGAACTAAAAGATGGCTGGGGCTGTTCGGGTGTAAACAATTTTGAAGTTAAACTTAAAAGTGTTTTTAATTTCTTCGTCATTCTCGCAGATAAATAGAATTTGTTCAGATCCCTATACCAGTTTTGTTAACAGGTCTGTTTTTCAACCAAAATCTTGTATATAAATCTATCGCGCTAATAATTCTGTTATACAACTGTTCTCGTGCGTAATAATTTTTTTTTGTAAATGCTGTATTGTCAACTTACATTGCCATAAATCCGTATACTGATGCTCTCTTTCAATTGTAATACTGGTCGTAATTTTGTAAATTCATTATAATTAGAAAGAATTAGTTAAAAACATTGTAAACAAATTAAAAAGGACCGTTATTATCAAATTATATAAACAAAATGAGAATTGTATAGAAAACTGTAAAGAAAACACGGAAGACTTGCAGCTTTGTTGAGTCTTAACACTTTGTTATGTTAAGCTCATTCGATTGTTTAATACTCCGACAAAAACCTTGTGTTACGGTCATTTTAGAGCCCAATCCTAAGTTCCTTAATTCCCGATTTCTGTGTGCCCAATGAAGCGTCACCGCGTCGCTGCCAATTTTAAAGGTCATAGCAATTTCGGCCTTTTCGGTTCTTACTACGTGGTAGAAGGTTTATCAATTGAGCTGGCCTGGATCGCACGAAAGCTAACCCAGAAATTGTGTATCTGTTTATCTATGTATCTATGCTGCCCATTTTGTCTGTGTTAGTGCAATTAAAAGACATCACAGAAGGGTGGTTTGTTGCGAACATAAAGGATAGAGCAATCACTGGTCAAGTGCGTGGAGCAGCTCAAATTCGCCAACACAGGGTTGGTAACGTAGGGTAGGGCTTCGTCCCTGTTAAATCCTAAATTGATTTCTGGGCCTTTCGTCTGGATTTTTGTTGATTTCTGGAGTCGTATCACTGATTCAGTGATTTCTGGTCTCTTCGTGAAGTTGTTCTCTATTGTACGTTTATAGTACAAGTGCTTACTAGATTGTACATTTAAGGTACAATTGATTTCTGGCGTTTCTATCACTGATTCAGTGATTTCTGGTTTTTCGTCAAGTTATTTCTAGATTGTACGTTGGTACAATTGATTTTTGAACTTGGGTTTGTCTCTGCATCTCAAGATGGCAACTGCTGAGAACACGGCGCCGGTGGATTCGCTAATTGACGTCACTTCTAGCGCGGCAGAGCTAAAAGCCGTGCGCACAGCTGCCTTGAGCGCATTAACCAGACTGGAAAATAAGCTGCAAAAGATTATATCGAAAGAAGCTTCACATAAGGAAGTGTCCAAGGTAAAAGATCATTATGACAATGCCTGCGACGATTGCTTACGGATTTGCCGTCAATACGTGTCCACTGTGTTGACGGAAGGCGCTCGTACTGAAGCAGAAGCAAGAGTGGAGAACATTATTCAAAGGAAACAAATCGCGAATCAAGATTATAGACAATTTGTGCAAAACTGTGCTGCGGGCCGGTCTGTGGGGAGTGGCAGTAGGTCCAAGGCATCCTCTAGTCGGCGAAGTTCCGCTCGCATATAAGCACAACTGCTGGAAATGGAAGCCATACAAATGGAAAACGAGGCCGAGATCCAACGAAAGAGTTTGGAGCACGAGGCCGAAATCCAACGAAAGAGTTTGGAGCACGAGGCCGAGATCCAACGAAAAAGCGTGGAGCTTGACCTGCAGGTTGCCCGAGCAAAAGCGAAGGCAAAGAGCTATTCTTTTGGCGGAGGATGGAAGTGAACTTTCCGATTCTCTCGGCGCTTTGTCAAACGCCGAGGAGAGACCTCTAGAAACTGTTTTAGACAAAATACAGTCATTTACCTGGAACCAAAAGAGCCGGGCTGCTGCTGCTGCTGATGCTGCTGCCCCGAGACCATTAGTTCTACAAGAACACATTCTGCCTAATAGGCACTCTTCACCGTTTATTCCTAACCCAATACCCTATGGAACGGGGCCTTCCAACTATGGCGTTAATCATTGTGAACGCCCAGCAGCCCTAGGTATTGGTACGATACATGATGGAAGGAACTTAAAAGAAACCACGTTGGAAAATCCGCGAGGACATTTTGAGGTTAGCCCGTTCAATGCCGACTCGGTCACCCCGCGCTTGCAATTAGACACCTTTGACGGGAACATTTTAGAATTCTATGGATTTATGAGTGACTTTCGCGAATATATTGAGGCCAGAGTGCTGTATGATGGCGCTCGCCTTAAGTTTCTTCTCAAGCTATGTGCAGGGGAAGCCTATGACACAATCAAGGGATGCAAGATAATCTCGGACCGAAGTCGTGGCTACCGCGAAGCTATACACCGTCTAAATGCTAAGTACGGTGAACGAAACTTGGTGGTGCAAGCTTACATGAAGCAGGTTACTGAAGGGCCGCTCTTGAAACCGTCCGACTCTGAAGGTATGTTTTTATTAGCTGATAAAATGTACAACTGCTACAATACTCTATCCGAGTGGGGCTACTCACATGATTTAAATAGCACAGAAAACCTGGGAAGGGATATACGACCGGCTTCCTAATCGTATAAAATTGGATTTCTGTAAAATTAGTCGATTAAAAGAAGCCGACGGGCCAACGGCCAAGTTTCTTTGATTTAATGGAGTTGGTGCAAGACAGTGCGAAAGCGTCTCGCTGTTACTTCAACCAACGATATTACGCTTCGACATCGGGACCCTCACAATCAAGGAAAGGGAACAGTGAGTATAAACCTAAACAAAGTTTTTCTAGAAAAGTAATGTTTGCCGCCGCTGAGCCTGTATCTGAACCTATAGAACACGTAGAGACGACTTACAGGAGACCTTTGTGCTGTTTATTTTGCAACGAGACACACTCTATATGGAGATGTAATCTCTTTAAAGGTGAAACCGTTCAGGAAAGAACAAATTTTGTCACGGCACGGAAGCTGTGCTTCAATTGTTTGCGTGCTGGCCATTTTTCCCGGAATTGTCGGTATCAAGGATACTGTGCGATATGTAAGCGTAGACATAATTCTTTGTTGCATATAGATAAAATCCCAAGCCCCTCTGGTGATCCTTCGCCAAGTAATCCCGAGATAAAAGAGAAAAGTGTTGTATCTTGTGGTGCTCGTCAGCGAGATGAAAGGAAGATGAAAACCCCTAAAAGTTTCAAGGTGGTTCCAGTTAAGGTGTGGACCATGGATCCTGGTAAGAGTGTGCAGACTTATGCATTTTTGGATGATGGTGCGGACATATCTATGTGTGCAGTCAGTTTGGCAGAGAAGCTTGATCTACCAAGTACAAATGAACGAATGGATCTGTACACACAAAATGCGGTGTCTCGTCATGCACTTATTTGCGATGACTTGTTTGTTCAAGGATTTGGAGAAAGCGAGATATTTAACGTACACGAAATGTTGATTACAGATAATCTGATAGATGTCAGTAGCAGCATTTCTACAGAAGTAGGTTGGCTGCTGCTTTATCCCCCATTTGAGGGACTTGAACTTTCCCAAACTGGATAATGGAAACGTTGAGCTTTTATTAGGAAACAACGTCATCGATGCTTTCCGATTGACTGAGCAACGGAGTGGAAGGCACGGGGAACCACTGGGGCTCCACACCGCACTTGGCTGGACAATATTCGGGGCTGATCTCCCAGCAGCTGGTCAGAGCAAACATAAGGTGTCTGATGCTTGTGTCCAATTCATGGGACAGCGTGAACCTGCGGATGATTCGTGCAATGAGATTTTACAATTATTTTCCAGGGAATTTAGTGACCTGGCACAGGAACAGAAATGTGAGATGTCTATAGAGGATAGACAAGCAATTAAGATGATGGAAGAAACGGCAACCAAAGTTGGCAAACATCATCAGATTGGACTACCTTGGAGGCTATCTCGAGTTACACTTCCGAACAACCGTTTGATGGCACTTAAGCGACTCGAGTCACCAAATAGGAGCTTAACAAGTATAAAGGACATGTTCCGTCAAGTATTGGTAGATCCTAAGAACCGTGATGCCCTGCGCTTGCTCAGGTGGCCGGATGATGACATGGATACGGAACCAGTTGACCTTTGGATGAACGTGCACATATTTGAAGCAACTTCGTCGCCTAGTTGTTTACCTTTTCCTCGAAGGAAGGTGGTTCCGAAAAATGATACCGGGGCTCTGTTGCCAAGTAAAGTTCAAAAGGCTATAATGTGGTTCAAGGTGCCGGAATTTTTACGTCAACCCGTAGAGTGGCCAGCACGTCCAGTGGTGTCGCCACTGTTGTCAGAAGATCACGCAAGGTTCCGGATGAAGAAGGGTATCGTGTCTTCCCTTACAGAAGCGACACCGGAAACCACCTTGCAGCTGATAATTAAATGGCATTCTACATTTTCCGTCCGAAAGCGTTCTGTGGCTTGGTTACTTCGGTATCGCAAGTACCTTCTTTGGAAATCGTGTCGACCTCGGATTCTCCACCCCTCAGAATTCCTGTGGGCGAGATATTTATTCTATTCGGAACTGAAGGAGGCTCTACTCTCAATTATAAAGGTGGTTCACCTAGAAGGTTTTGCTACCGAAAGAAAGCAGCTGCCCAATCATCAATCGTTGTTTACAACGATCACGCTACATTTGGTACCGCCGTTATTGGCTTCGCTGCGGAAATTACTAAAAGGAGCATTTGACGACTCTCTTTCACCGGACGAGGTTTTGAAGTCCGATGGATACAAACGAGCATGGCGCGCGGTTCAGCTTTGTGCTGATAAGTTTGGGGAGAGATGGACTAAGGATTATTTGCCTACAACTCCGACAGAAGTGGCCGCGACCCACGAAAAACTTTGCTGTGGGAGACGTTGTGTTGGTCGTGGACGAGCTGAAGAAGCGCGGCGTATGGCCGAAGGGCGTAATTGAACATTGTACATATAAAACTGGCCTTGTCAGGCGCGTACGTGTACGAACGATGATGTCCACTATGGAGCGAGATGTACGCAAGCTGTGTCTGCTGGAAGCACATCCTTGAACTGTTACCCAGTGTGAAGGCTGTGAATTGTATGCTTCGTTTAACCGCTAGTTCTAGCCACGAATTTGGCTACTGTGTTTTATTTTTTGTATACTCTCCACCTAAGTTGTAAATTTGACGATGTTTTGTTATTACTGTATTCCTGTGTATTTAGAAGTAGGCATGTTGTTGCGCCTATTGTTTCTATACCTCTACGGTAGTTTGTAATTGCCTTTATTTTCGAATTTAAGTATGACGTAGTGCAAAAGTGTTTTCGGGTGATTGAAATGCCCGTTGATTTGTGTTGTAAAATTATTTCATTTAGTGTTTTTAATAATTTGGGGCCGGTATGTTACGGTCATTTTAGAGCCCAATCCTAAGTTCCTTAATTCCCGATTTCTGTGTGCCCAATGAAGCGTCACCGCGTCGCTGCCAATTTTAAAGGTCATAGCAATTTCGGCCTTTTCGGTTCTTACTACGTGGTAGAAGGTTTATCAATTGAGCTGACCTGGATCGCACGAAAGCTAACCCAGAAATTGTGTATCTGTTTATCTATGTATCTATGCTGCCCATTTTGTCTGTGTTAGTGCAATTAAAAGACATCACAGAAGGGTGGTTTGTTGCGAACATAAAGGATAGAGCAATCACTGGTCAAGTGCGTGGAGCAGCTCAAATTCGCCAACACAGGGTTGGTAACGTAGGGTAGGGCTTCGTGCCTGTTAAATCCTACACCTTGGTTTAACACGATAGAATAATATATTCACGAGACCACCATAGGGTCAGCGAAGACTTACAATGTATTGTTTATGAATAAGACATGTGTTCGATTTCCTGTGATTTCAGGCAATGTCCACCCTTGTCCAGGTACACGGACGACTTGCCAACGACTAGAAGCTGCAAACCTTCGATTGAAGGATGACACAATAACCTAACAAGCTTATAGGTCGAAATAATACGTTAATACAGATTTTCATTAAAAAATGTCGATTAAAGTCGATAAATACTCCACTGCTTATATCCACAAACCGATAAGGACAAATTAAATATTCATTTTACTGTGGTGTGTGATTTGCTTGGTAAATATTTACAAATGCTCTATAATAAACAATCCATGCATAAGTAGTAAGTAGTTAATAATAATTAATGATGTTGAGCATAGTTAAACACAGAAAGCATGCACAGCCTGGCATTTTTATTGTCTAGAGACATACCGCTAAGGAATGTTGTCAGAAATAGGGATAAATCTCCACTATGATAGCCATTGCCATTTCCCACTCACGGTAATAAAATATAAATATCCTATCCAATCTTACAGCTAGTCTGTTTACTCTAAATCGCTTGTCTTTAAGCATGTCTGGATATTGCAGAGGTTTTAGAAAGCTACACCACCTTAAAACCACAGAAGATTGCCTGAGAGTGCGCTTTGAACCGATTCATTATTTTATATCCACAGCTACGATACACCAACAATTGCAAACATGCGTGGAATTTTGCCGATTTTTTTGTTCTTGCTTCTGCAAGGAAACTATGCTGTGCACACTGAACTTAACTTGGATTTTACTGATCAAGAATTGGCAGTTTTGTCACGTCATCGTGACGTCATAGTTATGTCGCGAAATAAACACGCAAATGAAATTGACCATTGCCCACCGAAATGCTATACCGAAAGACTTGTAAACTGTAGTCGGTAGGTCTTTTAATTTTCTTTTAATTTAAATTTAATATTTTCATTTTTTTCTTGAGTAAATAGCATTCATTTAAATTATAATAATAAAAGAACTAGATCCTATTGCGGCTATTTTTTTTAAATAATAGTTAAAGTACACCTGTTTGAATTTACTTTATCAAAACTACGATCGCTTAAGTTCTTAGCACAGAGACTCATTTTAATATTAAGTTTAGATATATGATCATTAATGGTTAATATCATTATAAGACGTTAAATAATTTATATATGTATGTTTTTAAACATTTTAATTTGAATTACCCAAGTGCCTTGTACAAATTTACACAGCCACTAAGAAAGTGGTTAGATCGAAAATCAAACAGATCCCCTTTCTGCTTACGACCTTGGTTTTTACCCACTGAACATCATTACTGTTTGTATTACTTAAATATTTATGATCAGACTTGGACTGTCGTCTGTTACAACACTTCCGAAATCCGTTGTTTCAATCGAAACTGTTTTCAATCTATCGTCGAACAAAATACAACACTTGGAGGTTGGTTGTTTCAAGGACCTCCCATATCTTACATCAGTTGATTTTAGTCAAAATTTACTTAACGAAACGAGCTTTACTAATAAGGTATTACAAATTTACTTATTTATTACGAATTACATGTAGAAATAGATAGGCTTGGATTGTGACTGAACAGCTTGGTGGATTGGTGCATCGTTTTTTAACAGAAGAGTTGCAGGTTTGAAATTGGTAGTTAGCTAGCCGGCTGTTTCCTTGGGCAAGGCACTTAACGGCTATTACCTGACCCAAGTGGATTAATGGATTCTATAACATTGAAGGAACGTCTTAATCATACACAACCACAGTAATAGCTTCGGTGACCCGACGGCGGGCAGAAGGTGATATGACGATTTCCTGTGTGTTAACCCCCTTGGGTTTCCCTAGGACGTTAAAACCAAAACAGTATTTTTTTTCTAAAAAACTAGCTTTTTTGGGCATAGCGCTTGAACGGCAGCTCCAATTTTAATCAGATTTGGTGAAATGTAAGAGCATTAGTAACTGATTTAACACTTAGAAGAAATAAAAAAATACCTAGGGAAATACTCTAAAAAATAACATTTTGTTTTCAAATCATGATTGTGACAAGCACGCCATGTCGCCCCGACATCTACCGGAAAGAAGAATAAAATCGCAATTAAACTTTGTTATTTATTAGACAACATGGTCTAGATATACAGAAACCAAAATTTTAAGTAATAAATTTAGGGGAATTCCCCCTGGGACGTTAAAAACCAAAACCCTACTTTTTTCTAAAAAAATGGACGTTTTTTGGCATAGCGCTTGAATGGCTGCTCCAATCTGATTTAGATTTGGTGGAATGTAAGTGCATTACCTACTTATTTAACAATCAGAAAAATTAAAAAAAAATTATCTAGGGAATACCCTAAAAAAAGATTTTGTTCTCAAATCATGATTGTGACAGGCATGACATGACGCCCTGACATCTACCAGAAGGAACACATGGTCTAAATACGCAGTAGAAAAATTGTGGGTGATAAATCTAGGGGAATTCCCCTGAGACGTTAAAATCCAAAACGGTTATTTTCCTAAAAAAATAGCTTTTCGGGCCATAGTTAGCCACCCACTTATGTACTAAGCCCATGGGGGAATTCACCCGGATTTATCTCCCAAAATTTTGGTTTCTGCTCATCTAAACCATGTTATCTAACAGATGACAGAGTCTCATCCATTTTTTCTTCTGGTAGATGTCGGGGCGACATGCCATGTCTGTCAAGCGTTTGACAAAAAAAAAAAAAAATATGAAAAAAAAGAAAAAAAACGGACAAAAACAATATGTGTCCCAATTTTTAAAATGGGACCCATAAAATAAAGAAAGTCATGGGGCAAAATACTAAACGCGACCCATATATGTATAGGCTACCGATTCCAGTACAAAAACGGTCCTAGTGGCGAGCCCATGATGGGTTTAAAACTTGACTGGATAAAAAAACGGACAAGAACACTATTTCTCCATGTTTTCTTTTTTCGTAAAAATAACTGGACGTTTAAAGCAAAGTTTTGGAACTTATTATTGCAGCTAATAATAATTTTCTCTAACTAATCGGAGGCATTTCCGTAGCCCGTATACTATATTAGCCTACCTATTGAATACCCAAAACAAAGTTTTTATCAGCAATATTCAATTTGTATTGCGCAAATCAATGCGGCTGCAAATATTGCTGCTTGGTAGTGCGGTTTCACCAGTGACCAAAATAAAGATGGAGAAGATCTTGCTTTGGTGTCCAAACATCATCCTCGGCTTCTATCAATGGTGCAAGTTGAGCCAAATCTTCTACGGTTGGCATACCTTTATTCTTGGCGACTGTAATTAAGATTTTTATAAAAAATCAAATTCATCAAGTTGCAAAGGATCCAACAAGAAAACATTTCGTCAGGATCTATAATATTTATATATTGGCGAGAGAAGTAGACCATATAATATACTTGATGTAGATTCCATTGCACATAGGTTGGTATCGCCCAAACCGCACTTACCATAATATCTGTAATGCCTGTAGTAATACGCTGACACTTCTTGACCAGCAAAGCAGCAAACAAGAACGATGAGTAGTTTGCGATCCATCTTTGAAGTAACTATGGAAGACTGTATTGTCCAGTAAAGTTCTTGTCAATATATACCTTAGCTTTTCCTGTCAGTCGATTGGAAAAGCTTTGATATCTTCCGTTCAGGATAAGGTAATATTTGTGTAACATCTGTAAATCTGTTTTGATTCAAAATTAATGTTTTTTGAAACGTCTATGTTCATTATTGTGACGTCATTTTAGTAATAATTATTATGCTTTATATTTCCGCAACCTCGTGGTTTGCTTTCTTTTTTGTTCAGATTCCTCTACCGACACATTGTACTGAAACAATTTTACCGAATTTGAATAGACCTATACGGAAAAAACAGTTGGTAAGCAAATTGATTATTAATATTTGTTGTTTTATTTATGCGTATTTATGTTAAATTGTATAATAGAAAACCGCTGATCGCTGAACGCTGATCGCTGATCGCTGAACGCTGAACACTCATCAGTAAATAAACTACCATCAACCAAGTGAGATCAAGTGTGCGGGCCAGCGCGTTAACACTGTTTTTCATGATAAGGACTCGGGTGTTTAATTAAGTATAGGTCGCACCAAATAGAGGCCTTACATAAGTTTTCAACTGATCCATATTGAATTTACTGATTCTTACTGATTAATGATTTATTGTTATACCTACCGATTACTGACCAACTGATTAATTTACTGTTACTTACTGTATTTTGAATTTACTGTTACTGATTTCTACCGAACTTATTATTGTACCGATTTGTACTTGCTTTGCTGGTACTGTCTGTTACGTCACAGTAACCTTTATTATCGTTGTATCTTTCCTGTTGCTGACATGGAATCTGTCGAAAGAAAGGACTTTGACCGGATAGAAATTATCCTGCGGCAAAAATATATGCTCGCTGAAGTGATGATGACGGACTCGAGCATGGGTCCCAAACTGAATGAGCTGATTACTGAGATTGAGCGCCTCTACGCCGAGTTGATGATCCTCGCGCCAAAGGCTTACTCGCAAGAAGATTTAAACGACCAAGGCCACCCCCTTCTGCAATGTGTGGTACAAAGCCAACTAGAATTTAAAGGGAGGGCTACTGAATGGCTTCTAAGTGCCCGAAAAGGCTCCCAGCATAACAACGTCGTCCAACATGACGAGGAGTTCTAGGTCAAGTACAAAACGACGGGAAGCGTATGTCCAAGCTCAGAAGGCTCGTCTTGAAGCACAGCAAGTCGCTGAAAGTGCTCGTGAGCGTGCAGAACTAGAGGCTAGAGAAGCCGAGAACAGAGCGGCTTTACAGACAAGAGAAGCTGAGCGCAAAGCAGAGTTGGCCGAGCTTGAATTACGTGCTTGGGATGAGCAGCTCCCAACTCCACACATCGAAAATGTTGCCGTCAACCCCACCACGAAACACATACCGATTGCTGCAGAGGTGGGTGCGATGCCACGACATGATGCACATAAAGAATTGATGCTTCGGCCGCTGCCGAATGGTGACGACGCTTATCAAACACCGCCTCGTAAACGTACAGAACCTGCCGTGCTGAACTATCGACAAATGAATGCTGACGTTACTCTACCGCCACGACCAGAAATAATGAAATTTAATGGAGACCCTCTAGATTACCATGAATTTGTACGGAATTTTGAAACCCATATAGAGCAACATGTAAAGTCAGAGACGACCCGTTTGATCTACTTGCTACAGCAGTGTGAACCTGAGGTACGGCGTCAATTGTCGCACTACACTAAGGATGCTCTAAGTGGTTACCGATTGGCCCGTGAACAGTTGTTTCAACTGTATGGGAGACCACACATTACCTCCAAGGCTTGCAGTAAACTGCTGGCGAAGACGCCGGTCGTTGGAGAAAGGGATCCAGCCGGATTATTGAAACTAGGCATATTGTTACAGAGATGTAAGAGTGCCCTTGCTGACGTCGGAGAATACGCGGGCATTAACTCACTGCACTGCCTATTACCGATTATAAACAAATTGCCTGAGAGCCTACAGACAAAGTGGATCGAGTGGTCTGTCTGCGTTGCTGAGGAGAAAAGCCGGGACGCTGGCTTCCTAGACCTCGTTGCGTTTGTCGCAAGACAATCGAAGATTTATAATTCTCTGTATGGAGAAAGCTTGTACAGTCGTGAGCCAGGACGATACCGGAAAGCAGCCGCCTTCAATACCCTACACGAGATTACAGAACAATTACCGACTATGTGCGATTTATGCGACAAGAAGCATGCGCTACCGCAGTGCTTTAAATTCAAGAAAATGAACGGACGCGAACGACGCGAGTTGGCATCTGTCAAGGGATTGTGTTTTCGGTGCCTGCAAAGAGGTCACCGTGTGGCAGAATGTCCTTCAGCAGAATGCTGTGGGGAATGTAAAAGTACGTATCACCACTCGCTTTTGCACTACAGATTTACTAAAGTTCCCAAACCCGACAAAACTGATGATCAAGCGAAAGCAGCGACGTCATGCTCTTCCATACTTTTTGAAAGTCCCCAGTCTTATCATACAGAAGAGTACAAAGCGAAGGGCGTATACATGTGCGTGGTACCAGTGAACGTCCGATACAAGAACCCGCGAGGTGCGGACTTACGCCTTTCTCGATTCCGGATCTTCGGCCACGTTATGTAACAGTACTCTAACGAGCGCTCTTGGCATTACAGGAACTCCCAAACAGATATCCCTGACCACCCTCTGTGCTGAATCGACGTACAACGGTATCACTACTGACCTAACCGTTTGTTCATTAGACGGTGAAACTGAAGTTGAAATACAGAATGTAGTGTCAGTGGACCATATTCCAGTACGACCAAACATTCTTCCACGAAGGAATGTGTTAGATAAAATGAATCACCTGAAAGGTATAGAATTTCCACAAGTTGATGGTGGCACCGTTACCCTTCTCATCGGAATAGATGTACCAGAAGCGTTGTGGGTACAGAAAGTCCTCAAAGGAAAAAGAGATGAACCTGTTGCGTGGAAAACGCCCTTCGGTTGGTCTTTGATGGGCCCCTCCCTATCGCCGTGTTCATCGACCACTATACAGAACAATTTAACGACGACGTCTGACGCTTTATCACGTCAGATTAATCGCCTATGGAACACTGACTTTGGCGATTCGACGTCCGTCCTCGCGTCGCCAACGTCAAGAGAAGATCGTATTGCCCACGAATTAATGAAGAAGTCAGTTTCTATGGTAAATGGCCATTTCCAATTACCACTGCCGAAAAAACCTTGTGCTCGTGAGTTACCTGACAATCGCGTGATGGCGCAAAAGCGCGCTGATGGTCTCAAGAGACGTTTACTCAAAAACGACGAACTACACGTGAAATATACTGATGCTGTACAGTCATACATTGAAAAGGGGTATGCGCGGGGAAGTACCCGCTACTGAAATTAACGCTTTTAGAAAACGGTGGTTTATTCCCCACCACCCTGTCGTACATCCACGCAAGCCCGGTAAAGTGCGTGTGGTGTTTGATTGCGCGGCGAAACATAATGGCCTTTCGCTAAACGATGTACTGATGCAAGGACCAGATTTAACGAACAGTCTCATAGGTGTGCTGACTCGCTTTCGTCAGAACCAAATCGCCCTAGTGGCCGACGTGGAAGGAATGTTCCACCAAGTTAGAGTCGATCCAAGGGATACTGATATGCTGAGCTTTCTTTGGTGGAAAGGTGGCAATTTACAAGATGACCCGACTGTGTACCAGATGCTGGTGCATTTGTTTGGTGCAACGTCGTCACCTAGCTGCGCGGCATTCTGTTTAAAGGAATGCGCCCGTGTGTACGGAGACGATTACGACGATTTGGCTGCGAATGTGGTCAAGAATAACTTTTACGTCGACGACTGCTTAGTGTCTGTCGAGAACATAGATAAAGCTACCAAGCTTGTAACTGATCTGCGAGAGCTACTTGCTCGTGCAGGATTCCACTTAACGAAATGGTTGTCTAACAATGCGGAAGTACTGAAAACGATTCCTGAAAAGGAAAGAGCGAAGAACGCGTCTTCTCTTAATATCGATGCTTGCTTGGACGAGCGCGTCCTTGGTGTGCAATGGAGAGTCCAATCGGATGAATTTTCATTTACTGTTACACCACAGAAGAAGCCGGTAACCAGAAGAGGAATATTGTCGGTCGTTAGCTCGATATACGACCCCCTGGGTTTCGCGGCCCCCGTCCTGATTAAAGGAAGGCTGTTGTGGCAGAGACTCTGTAAACGAGGATTAAACTGGGATGAAAAGGTCTCCCAAGAAGAGGAAAATGAGTGGATCAACTGGCTGGAAGATTTACCTGGACTTGAACAAGTTAGAGTCCAACGCTGCTTTAAACCACCGTCACTGGGAAAAGTTATTCATACTGAACTTCATCACTTTGCAGATGCATCTACCGTGGCTTATGGCGCAGTGTCTTATCTGCGTTTTATTGATATTAAAGGAAATATACATTGCTCGTTTCTCATCGGAAAAACCCAGAGTAGCTCCGATGAGCACCATGTCTATTCCACGACTTGAATTAACGGCAGCCGTTCTGGCTGTCCGCCATGACCAATTAGCCAGAAGAGAATTAAACTTGACGAGCTGCCAATCAACCTTTTGGACAGATTCCACCGCGGTATTACAGACAATATACAATTGTAAGAAACGATTTCCTACGTTTGTTGCCAACCGAATCGCCGAAATCGAGCGCTATGCAGATATTAATCGTTGGAAATTCGTCCCTACTGAACTGAATCCCGCCGATGACGCAACTCGCGGACTTACCACTAAACTACTGACACAATCCGGACGATGGATAAATGGACCCGACTTTCTATGGCAAGCGGAGAGCAAATGGCCTGTATGTCCAGTGTCGCTTCCAAAGGTCCCTGATGAATTTTTACCCTTAAAAAGACAGAACGCCAATGTGAACTTACTGACTACAGATGAAATGGTTACTGAATTTAGTACTGATCGCTTGATTAACCACTTTTCGTCGTGGTATCGATTAAAAAAGGCAGCAGCTTGGCTGTCTAGATACAAGATGTTCCTGCTCCAAAAGATTCGCAATGTCTGCCCACCGGTAAGCCATTTGACAGCTTCGCTCAGCGTGAAAGAGCTTGAAAGTGCAGAAATTGAACTAATAAAGTATGAACAGCGCAAACATTTCGGATCAACGATCTCTATTTTGGATTCCAAAAGGCAAATAAAGAAAGACGACTGTATTCGTGTCCTTTCTAAACTGAACCCCTTACTGAGAAATGGAGTGCTGCGCGTCGGCGGTCGTATTGATAAAGCACCGGTCGAGTATGACGCAAAACACCCGATTATTCTACCATGTTATTCTCAAGTAACGAACTTGATCATCGACGAATACCACCAGAGTGTGGGGCATTCTGGTTACGGACACACCCTATCTGCGCTACGTGGGAGATTTTGGATACTGAAAATTGGAGTTGCTGTTCGCCGAGTCTTGACGAAATGTCTGCCGTGCAAAAGAAGAAGCGCCGTTCCTGGATGCCAGATTATGGCAGAACTGCCTTCTGGGCGCCTACAGGCTGGCGAACCTGCCTTTAGCCACGTCGGAGTTGACTACTTCGGTCCGTTCTCTGTGAAACAAAACCGGAGTGAAATTAAAAGATACGGATGTATATTCACTTGCCTTACCATCCGAGCCATACATATTGAAATGGCTAATGATCTTTCTGCTGATTCGTTTTTAAATGCCCTACGTCGATTTATAGGTCGGCGAGGTAAACCAAAACAAATATACAGTGATAACGGGACCAATTTTGTTGGTGCAGAGAAGATACTTCGATCATCCCTTGCCTTGTGGAACCGTGAACAGATTGCTGAGCATTTGCGACAGAGGGCAATAGCGTGGTCCTTCAACCCGCCTGCAGCCTCCCACATGGGCGGCGTATGGGAAAGGATGATACGGTCAGTGCGCCGTTTGCTGTCATCCATGCATTCACCAAAGGGCCTGCTTACTGACGAAGCTTTGAATACGCTGTTCGTAGAAGTGGAATCGATTGTTAATTCAAGGCCGCTCGTTCCTGTCATTATCGATCCGCACAGCGATGAACCGATAACGCCGAATCACTTGCTGTTACTGCGTGATTCACCAAATGAAGCTCCAGGCCTCTTCGATGAGAAAGCGTCGTACGCAAGACGAAGATGGGTCCAAGTGCAACATATGGCCAATATATTTTGGAAACGCTGGGTGTCAGAATTTTTGCCCAACTTGATTAAACGCCAAAAGTGGTACAGCAAAAGATCAAACTTTGAAATCAACGATATAGTGCTGCTAGTGGACGAGAGCCAGCCCCGTTCGAAGTGGGTACTGGGCCGTGTAATGGACACATATGCTGATAAACACGGAGTCGTGCGTACGGTTCTGGTTAAGACGCCCAACAGTCTCGTAAAGCGGCCAATTGCTAAATTGTGTCTGATTGTTGATTCCGAAGATTCCTAAACGTTTGATACGTAGCCTTTGTATTTCGTTTATATGACACCACTTCCCTTTATTGCGTGTGTACTGACCGCTTAACGCCTTTCTACCGATATATTTCTGCGCAATTACTGATTCTGTTTGTGTACTGATTTTCTTTCCTATACGTTCTTGCTGACGTATTTCACTCGCATCGCAAACTTGCCGTTATTGTTCGCTGATACTACGTGTTTTTGCCTCTTTTACCGTTTTGAAGTATGTACCTTCCGATATTTCGTTGTTGTTCACTTTACCGATGTTTTGTAATGTTTTTTTAAATATATGGGACATATATTTGTGGGGGGGTATGTAACATCTGTAAATCTGTTTTGATTCAAAATTAATGTTTTTTGAAACGTCTATGTTCATTATTGTGACGTCATTTTAGTAATAATTATTATGCTTTATATTTCCGCAACCTCGTGGTTTGCTTTCTTTTTTGTACTGATTCCTCTACCGACACATTATACTGAAACAATTTTACCGAATTTGAATAGACCTATACGGAAAAAACAGTTGGTAAGCAAATTGATTATTAATATTTGTTGTTTTATTTATGCGTATTTATGTTAAATTGTATAATAGAAAACCGCTGATCGCTGAACGCTGATCGCTGATCGCTGAACGCTGAACACTCATCAGTAAATAAACTACCATCAACCAAGTGAGATCAAGTGTGCGGGCCAGCGCGTTAACACTGTTTTTCATGATAAGGACTCGGGTGTTTAATTAAGTATAGGTCGCACCAAATAGAGGCCTTACAATTTGATTGACACTTTATTATAAAGATAAAATAGGTTTAATGTACAAAATGAATGGGAAGTCTCTTCGAGGAGTTGGAAGGAAAATCATCAAGAACATTGATTGGTTTTAGTAGAAAACTCATATTTTCTAGAGAGGAAGTTTTGGAACTTATTAATGAGCTAATGATTTTTCCTTTCCAACTCCCTTCGAAGGGTACTTCCAATAACTTGTGTACTCTTTTACCTATAACAAAGTTTTAGCTATACCAGCCTAAGTGGTGCGGAAGGTATTAAACAGTTCCAATTATACCGCGTCCAAACTGGAAGTGTCAATCACCATTATTTTTAAACCACATTTTGACTCTACCGTCTATCCTATGTATATATATATGCAAGCGGGTCGCTAACCACACTCGTTATATATTTGTTCCCTTTGAATTTTGTTTCCGCGGCTCGATGGTGACAGGCATGTCCGGTCGCCATGTCATCTGTAAGAACGGGTTATTCATTCAGGTTAGAGCGTTCGTAACCTCGAAACAGCGTAAGTCGGGACCGTCGTAACCCGAGGAACCCCCTGTATATGCCTGTAGTGATATCGCGGCTTCGATAACTTTTTTTGCACATTATAATAAGTTTTGTTAAATTAAGCCCCAATGCATGCACAGCATTTCCTATGCCTATCAATCGGCTGTAATCCCCGCACATATAATATAAGCTGCAACGCGGTCCACATATTTTTTCAAACGATTATTAGAAACGCGTTCTGAAATACGGACAAAAATATTTGCCTGCTTGAAGCGCGACTCCGGGCATGTATAACGAATCAGTTGAAATGTATGTATTTTAATGTCAGTTTTTAAGCAGCAATAAAGAAACCTTTCGAAAAGGAGTCTTAATAGCTGGAGAACTCAGTCCAGATTTAGTGAAACGTAAAAGAACGCGAACAAAGAATAAAATATCTTGAATCTCCACATACCTTAGCTTTTCCTGTCAATCGGCTGGAAAGGCTTTGATATCTTCCGTTCAGTATAAGCTAGTATTTGATTGACACTTTATTATAAAGATAGAAGAGGTTTAATGTACACAATGAATGGGAAGTCTCTTCGAGGAGTTGGAAGGAAAATCATCAAGAACATTGATTGGTTTTAAAATTTCCCCTATAAATTTTTTGGAAATAAAATGGGTTTAAGATATGTGCCTTGCGCAAGGCACAAACGACTAGCAAGCGAGAATTTTTAGTTCTGCACCCTTCGGAAGAAAGACGAAGCATTAACCCACTAAACTGTTCGGCCCGAAAACAATTATTTAATATTACTAAAAAGTGTATCATAACATCCAGTATCATTTTAAAATATTCACATTTACAATGTTCTCTAGCCTATAATGATTTTTTGTCGGTAGAATCGTTTTTAAATTGCATTCTTACGATGAATCGAGCCAGTTGATCATTCGGTGGTACGACATCTAATGCAGAAGTATCATTACCCGGGTAATCGTCACATTGTGACTAACTACATTTAGAGCTAATCGGTGAAACCAAATATCCACTAGATTAGGTTGTGCAATAATTAAGTCGTTACGCGACTAATACATATGCCGAGTTGTACATAAAACTCGTCTCGTTAGGAGATATTTTTATATTTATTAGCGACTTCAATTTTCAGCTTGGCCGTAGAAAGACCTTCCTTTAATATATAGTATACAATAAGTAAAGCAGTGAGAAAACCCACCTTTAAACTAATCAAGTAGGCTACCGCGCGTTAGTAGAAAATATTTGGAAGTTACCAGTAACTCATATGTCTAGAGAGGAAGTTTTGGAACTTATTAATGAGCTTATGATTTTTCCTTCCAACTTCTCGAAGGCATTTCCAGTATAGCTTGTGTCCTCTTTTACCCACAGCAAAGTTTTAGCTATACCAGCCTATGTTGAGCGAAAGATATCAAACAGTTCCAATTAGAGCGCGTCCAAACTGGAGATGTCAATTACCATTATTTTTAAACCACATTTTTACTCTAAGCTATGTGTATATATATGCAAGCGGGTCCATAACATCAAAACTTGACTAAGTAAAAAAATATAATAAAACAAATAAAATCGTGTGGCAAAATAGTAAACGCGACCCACAAGTAATGCATTCAGGTTCAAAGTCGCTACGTCCATTTTTGAAACAAGGATACTTCTGCAGTAGTTCATCGGAAAACACATTTTTCCTCTTTGGCATTATTTATTGTTTAGCTTTATTTACTTTATCACAACTAGTTTACTTTATCAGAAAAAACCTACGCCCTACGAGCTACAGTCACTGCTACATGATCTCTCAAATTTTTACTCAACTGGTATACTTTTCTTTCTCGCAATTACTCTTTTTCACGTCTGACAAGCGAAAGTTACTCAAAAATATTTAAATTCATAATAATATATGTGATGTAACCACATAACAAAAAATTATCAATGGGTGTTGTTTCGGATTTGCAATAGAGTAGTGTGAGAAATAATAATCTAAATTGTATAAAAAGAGGACATTTGACTACTTTGAAGTGTCCTCGGAGGACCATTCATATTAAAAAAAAAAAGAGGACAAATCTTCTCAAAAGACGATTTACGGTAGCCCTACATAACATGACTGTTTTGGGAATTTAGCTTCATTTCACTACAGCGCTTGAAAAGAAGCTTTAATTTAAAACATTTGTGGTGAAATGTTCGAAAATTTAAAACGTTTATTTTTTATTTAACTGCACATGGAAAATAAGTTTGGTTGGTTAACTAAGGGACCCATGCGTTTATGCTTGCAGAAACAAACTACATACTCGGTGTATAAAATACAAATTGTTGTTAGGAAACCTGTAGCATGAATATATGGCGTACAACATGTGTTAAGTGGTGGTTAAACACGTGGTTGACACTTTTCTAGTTATTATTTTGGCAAACGCAATTAATTCAACGTGTGAGTCATATACAACATACTACAATAGCTCCGGTAATCCGACGGTGGGCGCTGAGTGATCTGGCGATTTTTGATGTGATAACCCCCTTGGTTTTAGAATAGGATATACTCCTACATGTTTATCCCGTGATTGGGAAAACCAAGAGGGTTAACACACGGGCAATCGTCATATCGCCTCGCGAAATTCCCATTCACGGAAATATCTCATTAGTGGCACGTTGCTTCTTCAGTCGCTTTTACCATATGGCCTTTATGGGTGGTGCAACGTTTGACGTTTGTTGAGGGAAGTTTTGCCCTCTGTAAGCGCACCTTCGGCGTTATGGATGGACGCTCTGTGCTTCTGCGTTGCTCAAATATCCTGACCCCGAATCCGACTCCAATATCGAGTCCACGCTGGTTGAAAGTTAGTTGTTTATTGTCAAACGTTGTCAATTCAAACACACGAATAAACCAATGCACTTTACTCGGGAATCGATTCGCAGCGACCGAATCACGTCGGAATAACTGCGCGATGCGATTAATAAACTGTCCGTTTTCCTTTGTTCTTGTCAACTAGTTCTTTCTGTGTCGACTCTGCGACGAAGCAGTCTAGGCCGGGAACTCAAGGACGTTTCCGGCCGCGAATTCGAGCTGGTTAGCCGACCGAACTGATGCGTTGTTCCCCTCTCTCCTGCTACTTGGTTCTGCTTTTTGGTGAACTCCGTTCGTTCTATCTCTCCCACTTAAGTCGGCAACGCCCGATTTCTTCGTTGCACATGAACAGGCCTCAGGCAACTCGTGACGAATACGTCATAATCAGATGACCAACCGCACATTCTTTCATTAAGTCATACCTACAGCGTTCCCAGAATGATTGTGCGGTTTTCAAGTGGATGACGTCACCTTATCGCAGATGTTTAAATTGTGAATACAAGGCGAATCCGCTGCAGGTGGCACCATTGCGCAAATTAATTAATTACTCTCTATTTCCCCAATGATATTAAATATTCAGCAATCACAAACGAAAAAATGAAATATGGAAAAAAAGCGAAAGAGATAGGTAGTCATCGAGCCAGATGTACTTAACAGGTGTGGTACTTTAGGCAGCTATAGGGTGGGATTCAAAAATCATAAATATACATGAACTGAACCAACGACAAAAAATACAGGGTTAAAATACGGTTAAAACGGATTTTCAGAAGATTATCAATCAGTAAAAACATTTCCAATATTGATACGCCCCCAAACAAACAGTCCCATTATTGATAAGCCACCCAAAAAAACAGTTTCAATATAGATAAGCCCCCTAAAACATTTATAATATTAATATGCCCAAAAATACAGTTCCAATATTGATACATCCCCCCCCCCCCCAAAAAAAACAGTTAATATTGCAAATTTTTATTGCTACATCTCGTACCATGTTCAGCTGTATCATATCTTATTAAATATTTTATTTACAATAATACTTTATTTACAATAATATTGCTATGAAATGATTTTACCAACAGATGCATACTAGTAATTAAATGATGGCCGGTGCATAATTAACACGATTTAAAAAAAATGATCAATGGAATGAAAAATATTTTATGCTTATTATAACTTTGACGACTGCTTCAGTATATCTCTTCCTCTATGAAGGTGTGGACGAAGGTATTGGTAAGACTCTTCGTGCACCTAAGGATGTAGCAAGGTAAAAAAGAATATACAAAGAATTTAAAAGTTTGATTGTGAGTCCTTGATATGGAAATAAGTTGTCTACTGTAAGATTGTCAGCCAAAAGGTTATTATAGCCCGACAGATTTCTCTAGTGGTTTAGTACGTCGCATATGAGTCGAAGGGTTGCAGGTTCAAAACTGGTCGCTAGCTAGTCGGTTGTGTCCTTGGGCAAGGCACTTAACTAACATTGCCTGAACCCAGCATATTAATGGGTTCTATTAAATTGAAGGAACGTGTCTATCATATACAACATACTGCAATAGATTTGGTAACCCGACGGTGGGCGCGAGGGGATATGACGATTGCCGTGTGTTAACCCCCTTGGTTTTCCCATTCACGGGGATAAACTTGAATACCCTAGACTGAAATCAGGCGCTTCGTAGACTGAAATCAGGCGCTTCGTTATGTCGGTTGTGTCCTTGTTGAAGGAACTAAGCTGAACACCCCTGAACCGATGGGTAAATGGGTTCCACTAAAACTAAATTAATGTCTAATGATTCAATCTTAAAACACCCGATAACAGCTCCTGTAAAGCGGTGGTGTGCACAACATACTCTGATAATTGACCATGCGATAACCAATCCTGTATTGACCTATTCACAAGGGTAAAATACAAATAGAAAAAATAATAACAATGTAATCAACCATTTTAAACTGACATACAGTTCACCCAAGTAGTTTTTTCCCTCTAATTGTTAGAATCGTCAGCGTTTACAGATTTACTTAACTCAATGGTTCAATGTGTTGAACTAACTGACAAACCTGTTTGTGTCATATAATTCACACACTGTAATAGCTCTGGTAGCTCGACTATGGGCTCAAGGTAATGTAATCGTTGAATATAAACTTCTTTTTACATTTTTCCATCCAAGAGGGTAAACAGTAGTATTCTACAAAAAATAGGGGATGGGATATTAACAGAAAAGGATATTCATGTTTATCCCTGTGAATGGGAACACACGAGTGGAGATGATTTAAACGTTCCTCAAATTTGATTCAGACGGTCCTTCAATTTAGTAGAACTCATCAAATTTAATCTCTTGTCCTAACCCACCAAGCCAGACTATATAAAAAAAACACATCTCACATCGTTTTTGTTCATGACATCGTTCTTAGCGTAGTCGTACAATCGTTCGTAGGCATTTCCGTCATAAGCGCCAATGCAAGAGCCAAGTATTTCGTCCCGAAAGTCGAATGCGTCGACCAAGCCCACCACATTGTGACGTAGAGATTGCAGAAGCTTTACCTCGGCTTTCCGCGCCAAGTCAAGTTGGTGGCTGTCCAGATAACCATCCTGGTTGTTTGGTGTTATGTTTACATGGGTGGTTAATGTTGATACTTTTAGGTTTAGTGGCCAGGTCTATATATACCTAAGGTAGGCCTATATAATTGAGTGGATTATCGACGTGTTTTAACAACTGTCTTCTTATTTCCCATTTTCCATTTTTCTTTAAAGGTCCTGTTTCGTGTTTGTATCCCGGAAATAAAATTAACTTAACTAATATACTTTTTGGTGAATTTGACATCATTTTTGTTATATACATAATTACACAAAGCTTTCAAAGGGTAATAAAAGCAATAAATGCCAACAAACATTTAAATATATTTTCAGATACAACCAAGGTTTAAAAGTCTCGATAAACCTGTTTTATTAACGTCAGACGAGTAACAAACATTCACTATAAACGTTAATAAAACGTAAAGTTTGTTACTTAGGCCTCTAGCATTTACTTGATAAAAAAAATATAAAGATTAAAATAAACTATACATAACAAAAATGGAGTGCATGGACAGTTCTTTGTTTCTGGGTTAAAACCAGACCCACAAAAATACATTTTTAACGAGACCCACAAAAATACAATTTTTAGTTTTCCTTACTTTGAGAAAATCTCCAGGGAAATTAGTGATTTGGTGCAAAGCAACCAACGAGCAGAGTTGATTGAGCAGCTTCTTCACCTCCAATGAACAATTCAACTTGCGAACAAATGAGGCAGAAGTGGCGACAATATACCGCTCAATATGTGCCTGCAAATACAGGTTATTACGTTTTGTCTCAAACAACAATATGCTACAGTGTTTAAAAGGGCATACCGTAAATCTTCGATAATAGTCCACAGTTTTTTCCGGAAATTTTAAGGTCAAAATCCCTAGTGCGTACTATACATGAGGTTAAAAAAACATATTTTCTTAAGCGTCAACCCAATCGCTAAATCCGATCGCGGACATCGCCATATTGAATGGTGTAACGATATTGCATCATTTACGATTGCATTCTGGAAGGTTCTCGATAGTACGATTAATTCTACTTTTACCTTTTTCTCCCGTTCGAGTTGTTTACGACAAAAGTTAAGTCACATGACTATCACATGTTTTGTCTATTACGTCACTATGTGATTTTATTGCTTTGATTTCCAGAAAGTTCTGATTGTTAATGCTAGTGGATAGCGTTGTAGATTAACTTGGAGAAAGTTATTTTCTTTTGCTCTTTCTTTTGTAACTCAAGTTAGGGATGCGTACTATATATGACGTTTAGGTTTTTCCCAAAAAAAACTTCTATACTTGCCCTGCGGACTATACATAGAGGCGGACTATACTCGAAGATTTACGGTATGCTAACTTTCAACACACAATCTGTAGCATCTGTTCAGTCACATAACTAAAAAAAAATATTTGACAAATTTGCTTTTTATAGTCTTGTCCTATTCAATATACATAGAGAATCTTTTTATAAACATTTATTTTTTTTATTTCATTTGATTTATTTTTTTATGTGGGTTTAGACACCTTTAATTATACTGAAACTTGATTGGTTTTTAGACGTGTTCTAACGACTGTTGTTTTTCCCTTTTTATCCAGTTTTTCAAATTTTTATCAAAGAACCTGCATTGTGTTTTCATCGTGAAAACAAAAAAATAAACTAAACTAAAAACGTTGAGTCTACAGTAAGCTAGATATTTAAGCGAGCGCCATAAATTCAGCATTTTAACACGGATTTTTGGCCCTGGAAAGGTATAATAAATCCTCGAAAAATGCATACCTTGGCGGAATTGACAAGTTGTATGGAGAGCAGATTCCAAGCTTCCATCTGTTGCTTTCCTTCTGCCAACAGACCTTGCAAATCCATTGCAACTGATTGAAGAAGCTGTTTGGATCTGTGGGGTTATCTCAAAGTTAACCGGAAAAAAATCTTTTTTTTTTGTCAAACCAGAAAAACTTCCAGCTTCATTTTTTAATTTTTCATTCGTGATGGTCTTCTTTACCATAAGAAAGAAGTGCAATGTAATAACATTTTGGTCTTATTTACGTAAATAATATATGAAAATCATGTCTAATTCTGTATTCAATACACTGGAATGACAAACCTACCGCGGCGCAAGGCTTCATGTTATAACGACCCATGTTTTTCCACCACCGTTATGGGATAGACAGGAGTATCCTATCCCTATATGCACTGCATTCAAAAATTAAACACCAAAGATAATCACAGCCATTCTTTAATAATCAAAACATAAATTACCTGTGCTTAAAACAAGCGTCCAAAAGTGAATGATCGTAAAACGCTTCTTGTGACGTGGCTGAACATCTGGCTTCGTTATTCTCAGCTAAATATGCAGATGAACCATCCACAGACTTTCCCATGTTGATATTTGCTGCAGTTTTAATAAGATACCTGGAAGAGAAAATTAATCTTAGAATATTGTACAATTAAGATGTCCTAGTAGTTTGGTTGGTTAAAAGATTTTAGCCTAGGGTTTAAAGGTAGAAATTGTGGCTGGCTAGTAGGTTATGTTCTTGGGGAAGGCAATTAAATACTCAAAACATCGGTTAACCGAAGGTAAGCATGAAAGGTCTTATCTATGTGTTAACACTCATTTTTCCATTCTCGAAGATAAACATAAATAACCTATCCTATCCTCTGTTGAATGGTTGAAGGATTGAAACCGATCGATAGTTACCTTTGTTCTTCGGCAAGACTTATAATGGTCATTGTCTAAATGGTGTGTTTTTTGGTTGAACTAAAACAACAAAACTGTCTTAGTTTAAAAAGCACACTACAAGGGCTCTGATACCTTAGCGGTGGTATGATTGTGTGTTAAAACGCCACACACATATATTATTTGAATAATTTATCAAACCCTTCATATGAATTTTAGTTATTTTTTTCTGCATTTAAATAATTTTTAATTGGCACTTCAATGATATTTTACTTATTTTGAAATTGATTTATAGTGTGTTAATTAGATCATTGTTCTGTAATTTTAATGTAACTGTTGTTTTAACATAGGAATTTTCGTGATTTATTGAGCGATTCGACTAAAATTACAATGAATACATTTAAAGGTTATTTGTATAAAGAAATTTTCATGCAATTGGTCATTTAATTTAAGATCATCCCAATCCTAATCGTATACCTAACCAACAAATTTCTTCTTAACCATTTTACCTTGCAACTTGCAAGTAAAGCACAGTATTCTCTCCTTCATAAGTGCAAGATCCTGTCACACTGAGTAGTAAGTAAGGAAGTCCACTTGCCTGTATATATAGGATATGTATTCATTTTTATCCACTTGAATTGAAAAACCAAGGGGTTAAGCACACAGGTAATCTTCAGATCACCCCACGCCCACCGTTGGGTTACCTAAACTTTTACAGTGTGTTGTATATGATAGATATAATCCTTTAATTTGGTAGAACCTATTATTCCGCTGGGTTTAGGCAAGGTCCATTAAGTGCCTTGCCCAAAGACACAACCGACTAGCTAGCGAGCAGTTTCCAATCTGCAAGCTTTCAGTTGTAAGACGACGCACTAAACCATCAGACTAGTTGGTAAATAAAAAGAAATATTTAAATCTAATATTCTCAGGCATCGACTTAAAATGCCAGAAGCACCACTCACCATAGAATAACCATGGCCACCACATGCCCGTCTTAGGGTCTCGACGCCTGTCACCGTTCTTTCGCTTGCATTCGCTTTTATGCCGGAAGAAATTGCATGCATCTGTTGAACACAGTATGTGAGAGTATGTATTTACACTTGTCGACTTGACCTTTAAATTTACACTTGGCCAAAATTTCTCCCAGTGTGTCACCATACACTCTTTTAGTATGGGCGGGTCCACAGTAGCAGGACCAGGAATTTAGGCTAAAGAAGGCTCATTACTCCAGCGTCCCGATCTATAATGTATCATTGGCTTTATTCCAGATCCCGGGGCTACCATGGACCCACCCGTACTAATGTATTTTTATAATTTGCTTTGTTTATTTATTTTTTTTAAATTGGTTTTGTTTATTGTTTAATTTTGAAAATTGGTTTTGTTTACTTTTTATTTTTGTAATTTGTTATGTTTATTTTCTAATTCTTGTAATTACTTTTGATCATTTTTTTTATTTTCTTAAAAATTTTTCTCTGGTAAGACCGGTAAATATATCAGAATAATCCATGATCTTGCATTGTGAATAAAAACACAAATTCATGATTACCTCGGCCATGTTGCTTAAATCCCCACGTGTGACGTCCGCCAGGAATTGAACGTAGCGGTGTCGAACCTCCATTATGGTGAAGTCGAGAGCATACGCCAGCGCTATCCGAGGGATGACTTTGTTTTGCTGCGTCACGTAATCCATTATCGGAATCTCAGGTCCACTGAAATGTAACATTTGAGTTTAAGATGTTCTATAATCCGTTTTTTTAAATCTGTTATCAGTTATAGTAGGACTAAGTTTAAAGATGTAACCAGGCAAAATGCCCAGAGCAAAATAAAAATAATATGTAGCCTTATCATTTATATATTGGTATTAAAACAAGCACAACTAAATCTTGATTAAAATTAAATGTCTATTAAATGCGTAAAAATTGGCATATGATTTACTACCTCGCATTTTAAAAATCAGACTTGTCAATAAACCACTTACTTCGGTGTTAAGCTGCCTTGTTTTCTGACACAGCTATATCTCGCCGCAATGGTGCAAGCCTTCTGCAGGGAGGTTATCATTTGTTCTCGAGTCAGCACGATCCTAAGATTCATCATGGAGGCGTACATTAGTCGGTTGTTTCCTGTCTGTTGGAACCTCCCACTTCTATCGACCTATGGTAAGATTTTTAAAGGGTTAAAATATCCCTGGGGTAAGATTGTAATGGGTCAAGAATATCCCTGGGGTGGGAATAAAAGGACTTTCACTGGATTGATTGGAGCATCACTGATTAAATGATTCGAAGAAAAAATATTTGCATATCTCTAAGTCAGTGGTTCCCAACCTTTTTTAGTGTCGGGGCCAAATTTCAAATTTTAGAATACATATGGAGCTGCATGAAAACACTCATGAAAACATGAAAACACACTGCTTTAAGAAAACAGTAACGTAACAATAGCAGCCTTTTCACTACTTTCTTTGCCTCTAATCTTAACTATGAAGTTAAAACTCTTTTCCCAAACTAAGCAAGGGTAAGTTTAGAATACTAATTATATTTTTTTGTATTATTAGAATCAGATTCTAATCGTTTTTAGGAGATTTTCAAAGGTCAATGAGAGCCGCAAAAAGGCTAGCTGGGAGCCGCGGTTGGGAATCACTGCTCTAAGTGGTGAGGTTTGGGCCGCTAGCCAAGAGATTGTATGTTCGAAACCTGCAGTCTGCAATTTAATAGTCATGTGTGTCTGTTGGCAAGACATATTAATGCAATTCCTCCATTGGAGATTACTAATGGGTTGTACACAAATTACAAGCATTATCTGTTCGACAGATTAGTCTGGTGGTTGAGTGCGTCGCCTTTCAGCCGAAGGTTTGCAAGTTCCAAACTGTTCGCTAGCTAGTCGGTTGTGTCCTTGGGCAAGGCACGTAACGGACATTGCCTAAACCCATCGGATTGTTCTACTAAATTAATAAATCAATGAAAGGTGTGAATCATAGATAACACACTGCAATAGCTCCGGTAATCCGATGGTGGGCGCAGGGTGGTCTAAAGTTTGCCCGCGTGTTAACCCCCTCGGTTTTCGCATTTACGGGGATAAACATGAATATCCTACTATATCTTCATCGTATGAACACATCACACAAACATTGGCAACTATAGTGCAGACAAAAGAATCTGATGATAACAGTGTAAATTCTTCAACACCCA
>CH002395.1:744963-783423 GCA_000149265.1 Ciona savignyi
TGTTGCAATGTGAATATGATGAAGATATTTCTACATTTTTTTAATAAATCATCACAGAACTAAGTCAGCAACATCTGCTACAATGACTTGCTATTAACTTAAATACATAAACAGATTGTACATACAACTGTTTAAAATTTATGAAAATATCTCTATTATTTTTAATTGTAAAATTTAAGAAAAAAAAAAGCAGAATCTAAAAAAAAACAGTTCCCTTGCCATGTCCTAATTCGGTTTGAGCGTAACACCCAATAATGAGACATTCCTTAGCAAGTGGCTGCCACTTAGCCACCTGTTCCAGTGTACCAAAGCTCGATATGGAAGGCACGAAAGCACCACTGTGTATCATAAATGCAACCACTGACGAAAGTGATCTAAAAAATAAAACAGAAAAATGTATTTATGTAATTGCTTAGCTTTTGGTTAAAACTAAATCTGTACATGTACATAGATTCAAAAAATTCTGAAATTGAAATCACTTTAACATTGACAAGGTTAAGGTTTGCTTAACCATATGGTTTCTCTGTGTCTCCTAGTTAAACTTAGATTTATTTATTTGTGTGTTGTGTTTTTCTGTGCTTTTAATAATACGATAGAATAGAATTTTTATGTTAATCTCTGTGAATGGGAAAACCAAAAGGGGGGTTGTGTATCATTCACATGCTAAATTCCTAAATCACAATAATTTGTTGGGTTCAGACAATGTTTGTCAAGCGCCTTGCCCAAGGACACAACCGACTAGCTAGAGACCAGTTTCGAACCTGCAATCTTTCGGTTGAAAGGGGTTGCATTAAAACACCAGGTGGAAATAATAAACACGTTTGATTAATAGACCAAGAATGACAAACCGTGACAAAAATAACATCTCAGGACAATGAGGATCTTCTATGTTCCATTTGTTTCGTTTTGCCATATCTGTGAAAAAATACATCATCCGACGAACACTTTGAACATACTTTTGCTCCCGTGTGAGGTAACCGATTTTATCTGTCTTCATAAGCGGATCTGACAATATGGTTTGCTCTGGAAAAAATAATACAGAAAAAAATAGTAAAAAATGCCAAATAATTTCTATGTAAATTTTAAAACAGAACTAAGTCTGCAAAACAATTGTTTAGTATGGGTAAAGCAAGATGTGACGACAAAAAATAAAAATACTTAAAAAAATGATTATATTATAATTATTACACTTGTAGGAAAGTTGAGGTAAAGTATGGGCACCAAACATTATGGACAAAAATAGCTCTGTGGCAGTTTAATTGATGGAACCAGCAAGAGGGTAAAAAATGCAAATATATGAATATATTGTAGTGGTTCTGGGTTGGAAATTCCTATTCACCTATGCTGCGTCTTAACGCTGTTTTCTCCTTTCCACCATCCAGGAGGTTTATGAGCTCTTCCACTTGAAATGTGGTTTGTTGACGTTCTTTAATGATAAGTTGGGATTCTGGAGATGCCGCCATGTGTTTGAGCAAAACTATATCCTAGCTGGGTAAAGAAGGTGGATATTTTAGATGGACATGTTTTAATGACAGTCATTAAAAATTTGCAAGTATGCCCTTGAAACAGTTAAGTTCCAACAAAGAAGAAAACTAAAAGGAAGAAAATAAGGATAGGGGAAAAGACAATAATTTGATAGATCAGACCATTAGGATAACCTTTATGGTTGGGCTATGGTAGGATAGGATATTCATTTTTATGGCCGTGAAAGGGAAAACCAAGGCGGTTAACACACAGACATTATTCAGATCACCTTGCACCCACCGACGGGTTACCAGAGCTATTGCGGTGTTTTGTGTATCATTTTTAATTTTATTCGATTTGGTAGAACCCATTAATCCACTAAGTAAAATATTCTGGGGTTTAAATAGGTGTTTGGGTCAGTGCTAGTTTCGCCTATAAGTGTGCAGTTTTTAAATAGTAGTTATCTTTTGCATAAAACATTACAAAATTCTGAAAACTTTCAGAAAAATTCTGAAAAAAAGTTTTAATTTAAGTATTTTAATTTTTTGGACATTGTATAATTTGCTTAATATATTAATTTTAGCAGAGCTGTCAGTCACAGATAACTTAGGTAATAGGTTGAAACAAACCTTGATGTCATGAACTGGTAATTCTCCATACATTAAATATTTATAACCAATATCCTGTTTTTGATAGCTTAGTTGATGATATATTTCCTGCCCTATTAAACGCCTGTCATGTATACTTTTTTCTCCTTATGTATTCTATATGAATGGAAAACAACTCTATACTTTTAAAGAATTAATAATGGCCGCTATGCCTGATTTCTTCACCTTTACCCTACCTATGCCATACCCAGTGTACTGTACTTTAAACTGCTGCATAAAAGCAAGTTTAAAACTGCAAAAGCTATTCCCATATTTAAAAATGGCTTTAAAACCATATGCAAACTATAGACCAATATCGCTATTGTCACAGTTCAATAAAATTTTGGAAAATGTTTTATATGTTTGTTTTATCAAATTATCAATATGGTTTTCAAGAAAATTGTTTGATTACTTGTGATGTGGCTGATAATAGTATTGTAATAGGTTGTTGTCTTATACCGACAAAGGTCTTTATAGCTGTGGCATTTTCCTTGATCTATCAAAAGCTTTCGATACTCTAAACCATCATAGACTTCTATTAAAACTTAAACATTGTTATTGAATACGTGGCTTTACATTAGACCAATTTAACAACTTTTCGACTAATGGATCTCAATACACATTTGTTCATGATGTTCACTCAAGTTTTAAACCTGTCATATGCAGTTTAACCCCGGTGTCTACTTTGTTTTTTTATGCATATACATGATTTGGCTGTAGGTTTAAACTATGGTTAAAAGTTAGCTAGATATTGCAGTTTAATTTATTAAAGTAGATAGATATGTTGCTACAAAAAACTTCTAGTCAACTCTTAATTAAAATACGCTTTTGTTGGGGTACTTCCAATTAAAATACTCTCCATTCAATAAATGTACTACATAAGAGAATTATACATGAGCAATGCTATAGAGTCCGACAGTGGTTTAGTGCGACAACCTTCTATCGAAAGGTTGCAGGTACAAAACTGAGCACTAGCTAGTCAGCTGTGTTGTTGGCCAAAGTACATAACGGATATTGCATGAACCCAGCGGATTAATGGGTTTAAACAAATAAAAGGAAGATTTGTATAATACACAACACACTGCAATAGATCAGGTAACCTGACGGTGGGCGCGAGGTAATTTGACGATTGCCCGAGTGTTAACCCCCTTGGTTTTCACCATTCAAAGGGATTAACATGAATATTCTATACTATCCTAGAGGGGCTTTACTAATCTGCAAGACAAGGTAAGGTTATATCATGAACGGGACCGTCCCGCTCACGTGGTGAGAAAAATACTTTGTACTGCTAGTGATATATTGTGTTATCCTGCCTGCCTAACCCGCCCAGCGGTCACACAGAATAGTGAAGCCCTCATACAGCCTTGGAAAACAGCCCGTATGGAAAGTACGTCAATTTTCGCCGAGATCTCGAGTGTGCACACGCCAAATATTTAAGTGTGCAGTGTGCAAACATCCAAGAGTGCACACTTCAAGTGTGCACAAAATCTCCTTTTTATTACTATTTTGTAAAAATCTTAAACAAACGTATTATTCTATTCTAAATCTATCGTGTCCATCAGCTAACATATCTATCTACGTAACAAAAAACGTACTGACAGTAAATTACCCGAGGTCCAGAGGTAGATTTACAGGTTTGTTGGAAATTATACAATGTTTATACTGCCAGTTTACGAGCATGCGTGAAATTACCCAAGTGTGCAAAGGCGCAGGGAAAAAAACTCGAGTGTGCAGCTGCCATACTTTCCATACTGGGAAGAAAACGGCGTGTAACTCCTTGTTTAGTGATTTTAAGATATCAAAACTAAGTAATATTTAAAAAAAGCTGATGTACAATTTTCATAAGCAAACTCTGTCTATTTCATTTAATTTTGTATTAAATCTGTATATATAGTTATAGTATATACTGTACTTGTAATCATAACAGATAGCACTAGACAAGTGGCTCAATATGACTATTTTGTTCCTTTGTTTTATTAAGTCCAAGATCGCAAAAAAATAATAATAAACTTATAACTTATATCAGCAAATGGCGATTGCCGATTCTGCTTTTCGTGACAATGGCTGCAAAAATCTCGATTCGCTCAAGACCGGGGAACCCCCGTAATGGATTCTTGTTAAATTATCGCATATATCGTGACACCGGGATGTTGGAGGCGTTCAACCAATTGTTTTCTCCAATACAAACTGACTTTATTAAAAGTGTTGTTATTCGAAATCCTTCCATTTTAAGTGCCTTGCCCAAAGACACAGCCGACTACCTAGCGACAAGTTTCGTACCAGCAACCTTTCGACTGAAAGGCGACGCACTAAACCGCCAGACTAACCGACAGGACAAAGATCTTAGCAAGTTAATATACTGTAGGCTAGAATTATTTTTCTTCTGAACATTATAATTTTCTTCAGTGTTTTAATTTGATCAACAAAATAATTTACCACACACTCTTTTTATGGCTTTTTATCGTTTCATTATGGGTCCCATTTGTTTTTGTCCGTTTTTTTTTTCTTTTTTTTTTTCTTTTTTTTTTCGTCAAAGGTTTGACAGGCATGGCATGGCGCCCCGACATCTACCAGAAGGAATAATCGAATCGTAATGAAACTTAGCCTTTCGCTAGACAACATGGTCTAGATATGCAGAAACCAAAATTTTGGGTAATAAATCCAGGGGAATTCCCCTGGTAGGTTAAAAACCAAAACGGTATTTTTTATGAAAAATTTAGCTTTTTGTGGCATAGCGCTTAAACGGCTACTCCAATTTCAATCAGATTTGGTGGAATGTAAGTGCATTAGGCACTGATTTAACATTTGGAAGAAATAAAAAAATTACCTAGGAAAACACCCTAAAAAATAAGATTTTGTACTCAAATCATAATTGTGACAGGCATACCATGTCGCCCCGACATCTACCAGAAGGAGTAATGGAATATTAATGAAAATTTGACATTTTTTAGACAACATGGTCTAGATATGCAGAAACTAATATTTTGGGTAATAAACTCAGGGGACTTACCCTGGGGCGTTAAAAACCAAAACGGTATTTTATTCTAAAAAAATAGCCAATTTTATTAAAATTCGGTAAAATGTTAAAACATTAGAAACTCTGTTCCAATTAAAAAAAAGAAAACATTTACTTATAGGTTAATTTCCATGAAAACGAAGATATGTTTCTGAATTGTGATTGTGACAGGCATGCCATAGCCTATCGCACCGACATCTCCAACAAGAAGTCGACAAATCAGATTAAAACTTTAAGAATTGTTACATAGCATGACTTACTTATGTAAAAACTTATCTACTAAACCCAGGGGAATTCCCTGAAACAATGAAAAACTAAATCGGGCTGTTTTGGGAATTTAGCTTTCTTTCATTATACAGCTCTTGAAAAGAAGCTATAATTTAAAACATTTTTGTTGAAATGTTCGTAAATTTAAGACGTTTGTTCTTTATTTAACTAAACATGACAAATAAGTTTGGTATGTTAACTATGGGACCCATGCGTTTATGCTTGCAGAAACAAAAACTTCATACTTAATGTATAAAATACAAATTGTGGTTAGGGACCCTGTAGCATGAATATAGGTTATACAACATGTGTTTTACAAATAGTGATGGTTAACACGTGGTTGACACTCTCTAGTTAATTTTTGTTTTAGCAGTATTGTTTTTGCCTAGGTTTGGCGGCCGCTGCCCGCGCCGCTATAATTATGGGTCCCATTTGAAAAAGTGAGACACATATTGTTTTTGTCCGTTTTTTTCGTTTTTTTTCGTTAAACGCTTCACGGGCATGGCATGTCGCCCCAACATCTACCAGAAGGAAAAATGGAATCGCAATGAGACTTTGCCATTTGTTAGACAACATGGTCTAGATGAGCAGAAACCAAAATTTTGGAAGATAAAACTAGGGGAATTCCCCTGGGACGTTAAAAAACCAAACGGTATTTTTTCTAAAATATTAGCTTTTTTGGGCATAGCGCTTGAACGGCATCTCCAATTTGAATCAGATTTGGTGAAATGTAAGTGCATTGGTAACTGATTTAACTCTTAGAAGAAATAATAAAATTACCTAGGGAAATACCCTAAAAAATAACATTTTATTTTTAAATCATGATTGTGACAAGCACGCCATGTCGCCCCGACATCTACCGGAAGGAAAAATGGAATCGCAATTAAACTTTGGTATTTGTTAGACAACATGGTCTAGATATACAGAAACCAAAATTTTGGGTAATGAATTCAGGGGAATTCCCCGGGGGCGTTAAACACCAAAACGGTATTTTTTCTAAAAAAAGTAGCTTTTTTGGGCATGGCGCTTGAACGGCTGCTTTAATCTGATTCAGATTTGGTGAAATGTAAGTGCATTACCTACTAATTTAACAATTAAAAAAAAAATTATCTAGGGAAATACCCTAAAAAAAAGATTTTGTTCTCAAATCATGATTGTGACAGGCATGGCATGACGCCCTGACATCTACCAGAAGGAATAATGGAATAGTAACAAAACTTGGTCATTTGTTAGACAACATGATCTAAATACGCAGTAGAAAAATTGTGGGTGATAAATCTAGGGGAATTCCCCTGAGACGTTAAAATCCAAAACAGTTATTTTTCTAAAAAATAGCTTTTCGGGCCATAGCGTTTGAACGGCTGCTCTAATTTTGATCAGGTTTGGTGAAATGCTGGATCGTTAGCCACTTACATATGTAAAAACTGAAACTTATGTACTAAGCCCATGGGGAATTTCCCGAAGCCATCAAAAATTAAATCGGGCTGTTTTAGGAATTTAGCTTCATTTCAATACAGCACTTGAAGAAAAAGCTTTAATTTAAAACATTTGTGGTGAATCCTTACTAAATCTAACACGATTGTTCTTTTTTTACCTACACATAGAGAAGAACCTTGGTTTGATAACTATGGGACCCATGCGTTTATGCTTGCAGAAACAAAAACTAAATACTCATTGTATAATATACAAAATGTGGTTAGGGACCCTGCAGCAGTAGCATGAATATATGTCATACAACATGTGTTTTACAAATAGTGGTGGTTAAACACGTGGTTGACACTCTCTAGTAATTTAGTTATATCCTTTCTTTCAAATGACGTGTTTTAACGACTGTTTATTTTGCCGTTTTTTCCTGTTCCTGTGCCGTGTTTTTGATTCATTTGCTTTATTTTAATAATGGGACAAAAAAGAATAAACTAAACTAAAACTAAAACATTGCCGTAATCGTAAATCGAAATCAGTGGTTCTTAAACTTGGTTCGATCGAACCCCAGGGATTCGATGAGTCCAGTATCAGGGGTTCAGCGAAGATTAGGATAAGTATACACACGATATGTGTATAGCAATAGTTTTTTAACAGATATATTTTGAATTTCAACTAGGGTTTCGGTGAATGCCCGCTTAAAACTTGCGGGGTTCGATACCTCCAACAAGTTTAAGAACCACTGATCTAAACTGTTTAGTTGCGTTCGCGCTTTTTGGAATTTACCTAAAACTTTTGCAGATAAATCGTCTCGCATCTTCATTGTTGGTCTTAAAATAGTTTTAACTTGCTAGCTGTTGCGTACATATGTTCAGTATTTTAAAAAGTAACGTCTAAATTTTGTATTTTAAAAGGTCCGCATGGCAAACTTATTTGCAACGTGCATTGTTCAGAGAAACAAAGACAAAATAATAACCCAAGTAAAGGAAACTATATCAATACTAAGCTACTAAGAAAACAAGATATGGTAATAAAATACGATTCAACTGTTCTTAACAGCTACTTAGATACTTAGCAAGGTCAACACACCGCTGTTATTGCGCTGTAGGGCGAATGTTAGACATAACTTAGTTATATTACAAGGATTGTTGCTTATACTACAGTCATTTACTAGGCTTCGTCGTATGCCTGATATTCAGTATTAAACCGGAAAGCGCACATCAAAACAACGTGCCTGTGGTATAGCTTTGTTATATTTATACAAAGTCAAGCTAGTAATTGCAGTAGTAGTGGTGTGTGGTACGCCAATTTTTATATATTTCTATTTATCTATTTATTTGCTTTTGCTTATTTAATATTAAAACCTATGACGCATATAACATTTAAAGTATTTTGAATTGTATTTTGCAGACAGGCTTTAGAAACATTGCTTTTGTTTAGTGTTGCAGTGTGCTATACGTCAATTGCTAATGTTTAGAACAGATTATTGCTGGTGTATGTAGAAACTTTAACAGTAGCATGGTACAAAGTACGACCAAGAATTTTCTGGTTCTAGTCATTGGACTGACAGTCAACATTTCAGCTTACGTCGGTAATGATTTGTCGCTGTAATGTAACATGTAGTTAAAGTATAGCCTGAAAATAAGATTGTATTTGTAGGCATGCTGGACTTGGAAAGTAGCATCAATATTTCTCACAATCTTGGCACAATAAGTCTGAGTATAACATACGGATGTGGCTTGCTGATGAGTCTATTTGCTACTCCTTTGCTACTGTGCAACATTGGCGCAAAATGGACGTTGATTCTTGGAGAAATCGGCTTCGCCGCTTTCACTTTAGCAAATTTCTACCCAGGTGAGACCACCGACTAGATTTTGTTATTGTAGCCATTTATACCCACTGCGGTATGAGCTTATATCGTTTACAATAGAATGGCGTCTTCTAGCGAATCGCTTGTGTCCTTGGGCAGAGTAACCAGCGGACAGCGGTGAAAGCCAGGAGATTAACGATTTCTACTAAAATTGAAGTAACGCCTTAAATATATACAACACACTACATAGCTCCGGTAACCCGATGATGAGTGAGATGTACTCTGACGACTGTCTGTGTGTAATAACTCGCCCGATCTTTTATATAGCCTTTTGTAATTGGCTTCAAATAAATAGTTTTGCAATTTACGCTGTATTGTAACACCACAGAACTAATCGCGTTAACCACCGTGTCCAAAGACTATGAAAATTAGCTTATTTTACTTGAATAACACCATCACTTTATTTAAGGCCTTGCTACATTAATTCCTGGCGCTATTATCGGTTCGATGGGCGAAAGTTTTATTTGGCCTGCTGGCTTGTTGTATGTGACATGTCTCTTCGAACAGAACTCACACACAAGGGACGAAGAAGCCGATCAGATATCTGAAATTAAAAACATTTGGATTAGTCGATACTATGGGGTTATTAAATCGTGCGTGGTAAGTTAAGAATGACGGTCTTCATTATCTATCCTGTGTGAAAAAGCAGTTCTGTCTGATCGACTTGAACAAAGATGCGTGTAACTGGTTCATTGCGCAATAACTATTTTTTACAATTTTGCTGAGAATTCTACACTCTATGCTTGCCTTGCTCATGCCAAGTTTATTCCGTAATTTGAATACTTTTACAGATTTGGGGAAATGTAATTTCCTACGGCGTGTTATATGGGTTTAAACAACATCAGCAATCCAATGTTACTCAATCTTTTACGGATTGTGGATCGAACTTTTGTTCTGTAAGTAAACTGTATGACAACGACAGAAGCTATGACATTGACATTTAGAATACAACGTGCGCAACGTCAAGTCCTTTTAGTGGGAAAAGCAATGCCCGTAATATCCCTAGAATTTGTTCCGTTTACTCGTGCCCACCGCCAAGTTTGTAGAGCTAATACAGAGTGTTTGTTACGATTGAGACATTTTTACAGCCAATATATCCTTGGCTAGGGCTAGGCAACATTCATTAAGTCCGAGACAAAACTGACCATTAAGTGATTAGTTTTCACCACCGCCTGACGCAACGACGTACTTCCCTATCTTAGTTAACCGGTAGTGTGTACTTGCAGGCTGAAGGCACCAACACAAGTTCGTATGTGCCGAAAAATAAAGAGTCGCTGTACATTTTACTTGGATCGTATGCTGTTCTACAATTGTTTAGCATCGCACTCCACGTATTTGCTTTGAAGCCTTTGTTTCAAAACACGACTTCACCAGGTAGAAAATTCAATGCTGAACGTATGATATATCACTGTGTTTTATCCTACACGAATTAAAGAGATGTAGTATAATTAAATAAACCCCTACACTCCTTAAATCAACCGCGTTACAGTTTGCAGACATGGACTTGTTTCAACCTAGTGCTTTTAATTGAAGATAAATTATATTCGATCTCTATTTTTTAAGGTATATAACTTTCTGTAAATTGTTTGTTTAAATAATCGATTTACTTTGAAAGGGTTAAAAAACGTATATAGATAAATATATAGATAAAACTTTACAAAATATGTGAATAGCGTTTAAGTCCGTATTGAAACACTTGGTAAGTTGCTGACTTTAAACTAGGACATATACAAGTGATTTAACGTTACAGAGGGCGCAAGCAAGCCGAGTATATCCAGCATAATTATCTCGTCCCTAAGATCCAATGCTTATCATTTGTCTTCGCTTGATCAAATTCTTATGACTCCGATCTGCTTCTACTACGGGTTTCTTATATCTTATTCATTAACGGATTTCACCAGAGCTTTTGTGTCGTGCACATTAGGAGTTGAACAGGTTAGAACATCGTAGTATTTAAATTTCAAGCTTTGCTCCGATTTTGTCCGACTAAAATAAAATATCACCAAATTCAGCACTCTGAAAATACCGATATGTCTATACATAGCCTTGGTTTTCCAACTTTCCATTTTTTTTACAATTGAATAATTACTGAGGTATAAACAAGTGTAATTATTGTACCCATTCGTAATTAAAAAATGTTATCTAATGTGGAAGGTTGAATAATTCGGACAAATCACATTTAAGGATTTATTCACGGTTAACATCTAATAATCGTCGATAATTACTTTCAAAATTATAATTTAAACTTACTGTTTAAGTTTAACGCATTAATGGATGTTAATATTATCTCCAAACAGCTCAAAAAAACTTTTTGCATTCGCATTTTTTTTCTAATCGGCAGAATTATAAAATACAGTTGACTTTCAGGTTGGATTAGTCCTGATTGTGTACGGTGCCTTAAACTCTATAGCTGGATTCGGCGTAGGTAAACTAGTTCAACACACCGGTCTTCCTATTCTGTACATGGTTGGTGGATTGTTCGATGTAACTAATTTTGTGTTGCAATTTCTGTTCCGACCCACTGCATCATCGAGGTATTGGGTTTACGCGTTTTCGGCGATGCTCGGAACCTCCGACGGCGTTTGGCAAACCACTATTGCAAGTACGTGGATAGCTTTAAAGAACTTTGGTTTTCTTGTGATAATACCATTAAAATGCACTGCTTGTTATTAGAAAAACTTAGTCCGGCCGGTTGGTCTAAAGGTTAAGTGCGTCGCCTTTCAATCGAAAGGTTGCAGGTGCGAAACTGGTCGCTAGCTAGTCGGTTGTGTCCTTGGGCAAGGCATTTTACGGACATTGCCTGAACCCAGCGGATTAATGGGTTCTATTAAATTAAAGGAACGTGTCGATCATATACAACACACTGCAATAGCTCCGGTAACCCGACAATGGGCGCGAGGTGATCAGACGATTGCATGTGTGTTAACCCCCTTGGTTTTCCCATTCACGGGGATAAAGATGAATATCCTATCCTATCCTATCCTTAGTTAGAATAGAATGTTTATGTTTATCTTCGGGCAATCGTCAGATAACCGCGCGCCCCCCTATCGGGTTATCAGAGCTATTGTAGCTTACTGTTCATAACTTAGACTTAGACGGTTCTTTAATTGGACAAACCCCATTATTTCACTGGGTTTAGGCAATGTCCATTTAGTACTTTGCTCAAGGACACAGCCGACTACCTAGCGAAAAGTTTCCAACCTGCAACCTTTCGGCTAAAAGGCCAAATTAGTTCTTCTGCCAAACCAAAAATATATCTGGTTGATTATAAATTATCACCATTTCAGAACCTTGTATAAATACATATTACACGACAAAATCTATTGCATCGATTAAGCCAAATAGCAATGCCTAAGCCAAATCTATTAACTTCCAAAATAAGATCTGTAGTACAAGCATTTTAAACACAGAATGTTATGCGCATTTACACTCATTTTTGTGCTTTCAGTTACCATGGCGAATTTATTCGAAGACCGTAGAGAGACGGCTTTTGCTGCTATTTCATTATGGTCGGTTTTTGCCATGATGATTGGGTTTGTTATGAGCGGCAGAGTCTGTCTCAAAATTCGCCTTATTTCTCTGATAGTCTTAGTTATACTCGGTTGCCTTGGTTACGGAGTAACGGAGCGAAAGAGAAGGCGGAGGGAGAAAAATCACCTACCAGAGGAAGAAAGGATTATTGCGAACTGAAATTCTGATTTGAATGAAAACCTGGCCTTATTACCGAAAGCGTATGTGAAAACCGAACCACATGCTTCAACCCATGCGATTAATAACTTCTAATTCAAATACACGAAAGCAAACGATCGGGCGGAACCTAAGTGGTGCCTGATGAGAAATGTTATTTTCATTTAACGATTTTACACAACAATGTTATGAGAAATGTGTTTTGTTTTACCGCGGAGGTGCATGGATAGGTTTAGTGCAAATAAATCAATTTCTATCCTGTTTTAAATGTAACGAGCAGTATTATCTTCGTTATGGTACTTAAATGAGTTCTTTGTTAAGTAACTTTGGGGCATGGCCTACGTCTTTGTACGGTAAGAAGCAGCGTCTAGGCTGCTAGGTTTGACACCAGAGTTTTTGTGAAGATTTGCAATTTTGTATTTCATATGGGCGTGCGTGCCTTTTAAGCCGGCTCTAAGAAGTTTTTAATCATCAATAACAGCGACATGGAAAGGAAGCCGCTATTACTGTCGTTTATGATCTATGACTTGCATAAATGAGCACAGCGATTTAGCAATATACACGTAAGGAATGTAACGCATAAGCAGGGTCTTCCATCTAAATCTAAAGCTTAGGACTTTTGCTTATAGGCTAATGTAAAGTTTAGTTACAGATTAGCAATTAAACTAAACAGTTTCATCTGCTTGTAACTCACTGTTTATTTTTTATATTGAATAATTCGGACAAATCACATTCAAGGATTTATCCACGGTTACCATCTAATAATTGTCGATAATTACTTTCAACGTTATAATTTAAACTTACTTTTTATAATTTAAAGTTACTAAGTTATAATTTAAACTTAATAAGTTCAACTCATTAATCCATTAAGGTGATGTTAATATTATAACCAAACTACTCAAAAAACTTCTTTCATTTGCATTTTTCTAATCGGAAGAATTATAAAATACAGTTGACTTTCAGGTTGGATTAGTCCTGATTGTGTACGGTGCACTTAATTCTATAGCTGGATTCGGTGTAGGTAAACTAGTTCAACACACTGGCCTTCCTATTCTGTACATGGTTGGTGGATTGTTCGATGTAACTAATTTTGTGTTGCAATTTCTGTTCCGACCCACTGCATCATCGAGGTATTGGGTTTACGCGTTTTCGGCGATGCTCGGAACCTCCGATGGCGTTTGGCAAACCACTATTGCAAGTAGGTGGATAGCTTTCATGAACTTTGGTTGTTTTGTTATATTCACATCGAAAATGAACTGCGTGTTTTTAGAAAGAGCATAGTTAGGATAGGATATTATGTTTATCTTCCTGAATAAGAAAATGCAATGTGTGTTAACACATGGACAATAGTCATTAGTCAGATCACCTCGCGTCCACCGTCGGGTACCCGAAGCTATTGCAGTGTGCTGTGCATAACTTAGATTTACACGTTCCCTTAAATCAGTAAAATCCATTAATTCACTAGGTCCAGGCAATGTCCGCTAAGTGCCATGTCCAGGGACACAACGGAATATCTAACGAACAGTTTCGAACCCACAAACCTTTGGCTAAAATACCAAGCTGGTTCTCCTACCAAACCAAATATACATCAGGTTTATTATGAATTACCATGATTTAAGAGCCTTGGATAAATACATATTACACGACAAGATTTTATTAATTCGATATAACCAAATAGCAAATCCTAAGCCGAATTCATTGAGTCCTAACATTTGATCTCTAGATCTGGAATTTAATTTTAAACACAGAAAGTAATGTATTTACACTTTGCTTGAGCTTATTTTTGTATTTCCAGTTACCATGGCGAATTTATTCGAAGACCGTAGAGAGACGGCTTTTGCTGCAATTTCATTATGGTTGGTTTTAGCCATGATGATTGGGTTTGTTATGAGCGGCAGAGTCTGTCTCAAAATTCGCCTTATTTCTTTGATAGCTTTAGTTATACTCGGTTGCCTTGGTTATGGGGTAACAGAGCGAAAGAGAAGGCGGAGGGAGAAAAATCACCTACCAGAGGAAGAAAGGATTATTGCGAACTGAAATATTGTTTTGAGGAAAACTTGGCCTAATTACCGAAAGCGTATGTGAAAACCGAACCACATGCTTCAACGCATGCGATGAATAACTTCTAATTCAAATACACGAAAGCAAACGATCGAGCGGCACCTTAGTGGTGCCTGATGTGAAATGTTATTTTCATTTAACGATTTTACACAACAATGTTATGAGAAATGTGTTTTGTTTTACCGCGGAGGTTTAGTGCAAATAAATCAATTTCTATCCTGTTTTTAATGTAACGAGCAGTATTATCTTCGTTATGGTACTTAAATGAGTTCTTTGTTAAGTAACTTTGGGGGATGGCCTACGTTTTTGTACGGTAAGAAGCAGCGTCTAGGCTGCTAGGTTTGACACCAGAGTTTTTGTGAAGATTTGCAATTTTGTATAAAGTTAGCAATTTAGTATTTATTGAGGCACTATGTTAAAATCATAGAGCCAACGTTTAATGTTATTTTCCAAGGTTTAATCCTGATGAGACTTGGCTTCTAAATTCTAAGCGATGTTCTTGTTCATGATGCCAAATCTCATTACAGTGATAGGATACATTTATGTCTACATGTACATGCGATTACTAAGATTTTGATTTTAACTGTGTTTCATATAGGCGTGCGTGCCCTTTAAGCCGGCTTTAAGAAGTTTTTAATCATCAATAACAGCGACATGGAAAAGGAAGCCGCTATTACTGTCGTTTATGATCTATGACTTGCATAAATGAGCACAGCGATTTAGCAATATACACATAAGGAATGTAACGCATCAGCAGGGTCTTCCATCTAAATCTAGCTTAGGACTTTTGCTTATATGCTAATGTAAAGTTTAGTTACAGATTAGCAATTAAATTAAACAGTTTCATCTGCTCGTAACTCACTGTTTATTTTTTATATTTAAGTGAGTTATATATAGCCAGTTTATTGAAAAATAATATAGGCTAAGTGAATATAACTGTTACCGTTAAAAATGTCAATTTCTGAAAACAAATCATTCTATATTTTATCATTTGGTATCCTGTTGAATATATCGGCATATATTGGTAAGTTCGGATATAGCTCAAGATAGTATATCTGTTAAACAGGTTTTTTTTCAACAAATTAAATCTTGCTTTGGTAAAACTTCCCATAGTTATGCTATGTTTGCTATTATTTAAATTTGTGCCTACATCCTTGGATCGATTAAACAGGCTATTAAAAGCGTTCGTTTTAATGTTGGTTCGAAAACTAAGATATAATGCACGGGTCGGCAACCTGCGGATTTTTTATCCTTTTGATACGGATCTTATTAAATTTAGTGCTACTGTAGCGAGATTAATAAGTTTAATACGCATGCATGAGTAAAACAAACGGAAAACCCTCGCGGGTTTGTCTCACACAGTGTTGTTTTCCTTTTATTGCGAAAATACTATTAGTTTTTCGGCTTCTATATATTTTTAAGTCGGATATCGTGTTCGTTGTTTCTGGACACGACCGTACCGACCCAGTAAATTCCAATAGAACAATCACAACCCGAAGTTACACCGAAACATGTATATGTGTGTGTATTTCATCATCCGTGATCTCACACCGACTTTCGTCATTGTTTCACCGGTATAAAACGAGTTTTCTATTTTGTGTTGAATCGTTATCAATATTTGACAGGTGTTCTAAACTTGCAAAGCAGCATCAACATTGACCACAACCTTGGTAGCTTGGGCGCAAGTGTCATGTACGTTTCGGCGATGATCGTTTGTATTTGCGTAACTCCAGTATTGCTGAAGACGATCGGTGCAAAGTGGACGCTTATAATCAGCGAAGCAGCATTTATACCGTATATTATAATGAATGTACATCCAGGTAAGGTCAAAATAATATTATCGTTTTAACATCGAAAGTAGTATCCGGCCTTCGTGACGTCCCATAACTGTTATTTATTACCAATAAAATATTTGATAAAATTACACCGCGTATGTTACCTATATTTTTTGAACTATTAGATTGGTGGGTTAGTGCGTCGACTTTCGGGCCACGGGTAGTGGGTTCGATACTGGTCACTAGCTAGTCGGTTGTGTCATTAGGCAAGGATTTGTCATGGAACCAGCGGATTAAAGGGTTCTACCAAATTAAAGATACATCCAAATCATACACAACACACTAAAATAGCTTTGGTAACCCGAAGGTGCATGGGAGCGAGTTGATCTGACGATTGCTCACGTGTTAACCCTCTTGCCTGTTAACCATTCAAGAAGATAAACATGAATATCCCATTCTATCCTTTCTTTGATAACAATATATAATATTTTAGTTTTTACACCAGCTAAAATATTATATCAGTTGGTTACTACTGCTTGTGAGTGGCTGGTAACTGAGCTAATAATTGTACCAAACGAAAGATTATAGTTTGAGTTACAGCCCTGTACTCCGTGATCCCGTGCGCTATAATCGCTTCGTTCGGAGACGGGCTGGTTTGGTCAGCTAGCATTTGCTACCTCACACAACTTGTCCGGAAATATTGGGAATCAAAAAGCAATGAGTCGAATCCCGGTCGTACTTTAGACGAAGAGAGAAACAGATGGTTCGGACATTTTTATGGGATACTAAAAACTAGCCTGGTTAGTATAGGATCCGCATATCTATTAAAGTGTATTTAAACAGGGTCACTTCCGATTCTACGTTAATATAAAGTTAGTTTTGCAAATTATTGTTATACCAAAACGAGTTCGAAATGTTGTAGTCTGGGCTGTCGTGGTTAGGTCAATAAAACTAACAATTTCCATTTACGAAAATTAAACATAAATATAGCTCATTCTAACAAATTCGGTGTATGTACAAAAAATTGGGGACCAAGGCTTATTTCTATTTTGTACTGCTCAATTAAAAAAATGGTACGAGGCAACATCCGTTAAATGCCTTGCCTACTAAACAACCTTGGTTCATCTCAAACGCATCAACGTCTTAATTATATAAAACACACTGCAATATCTGCAGTAGCCCGTCAAGGCGTGAGGTAATCTTACGATATATACTTGTAGTAAATCTTCCAATTACCCTGACAAGGAATCGTACGGTAATTGTGTATAAATTCTTAAATGTAGACTTAGAACGTAGACTATTCTAAATCGAACCCATAGCCTCTCTATAATTAATACCGAATTGTACGCCAGGACAAATACTTTCTTTGCATGGCTGACTTGGAAACATTTTGTGTTATTAACGGAATATGATGGTCATTATTTTAATTTATTGTTTTTATAGATATTCGGGAACTTCTAAACATTCTTTTAATATATAATTATTTTTTTTCTATAGATATTCGGGAACTTAATTTCCTATGGCGTTCTATACGGAGCTCGTGACTTAGGTGCATCCTTGAACGAAACCAACTGCCATCAAGACATTTCTCACTGTGGTAGCAGTTATACAATCAAGCAGGTTAACTGTAAACAGCCAAAACATCTGTATGCAGTCTATACCAGGGATCGGCAATCGTTTGCTCTTAAAGAGTCATTTAACCGATATTTAACAAAATAAAAATTACTGAAAGTTACACAATATTTTCGCAATAAATGGAAAACGACCTTGTGTGAGGTAAACCCACTGCTGTTCTTCCGTTTGTTTCACTTATGCGTGGGTATTAAACTTTTTCGCTAAAGTGACAATATATTAATGAGAGGTGTATCCAGTATAATGAATGAGCCGCGGGTTGCCGACCCCTGGTCTGTACTGTACAATGTCGAATTATAAGCTTTTATGTCTAACAGTCAACACTTCATTACAGAACAACACATGTTTGCACAAGTATGTACCGAACAGCAAAATATCAATCTACCTCCTCATCGCACTGTACGTTGTTATGCAGATCACCGCAGTGTTTATACACATTTTCTTCTTGCCGAAAATCAAGCTGACAAAAAGTAAATGTAGACAATTAATGTCGCCACAGCAATGTAATGTAACATATTGCAGAAGATCGTGACGAAAAGGCCTCCATAGTAATATTGTTTGGAACAATAAAAGCTACATTTCTCCAAGCCGTTTCGCTGGATCAATTGTTGTTGACACCAATCTGCTTTTACTTCGGTATTGTGGTTTCCTATGGTTTCTCAAGCTTCACTGCGGGATTCGTATCTTGCACAATCGGCGTCCAGCAGGTGTGCTTTTATTAGTTGTTATATACTTGATATTTATGTTTATTTCCATAAACACACAAAAGGCTTTATCACATACACAAGGAGTGGAAATACACAAGGTGCGTTATTACACGGGCATTTGTCAGATTACTTTGCGATTACATAAGGAAGTTTTCTTATAGACAGGTAATCGTCAGATTGCTTCGTGCCCACCGTCGTGTTACCGGAGCTATTGCAGATTGTTGGAATTATCTTCCCAACGATCTGTTTGCGTCAACTGTTCTATTGTATGAAGCACCATATGTCACGAACAACTAAAACACCAAGTCTTACATACACTACAAAAGTAAACAGTTTCTGTTGGCATATTAGCGGGAAATTCCTAGTATGAGTCTTAATTTTACGCTAACCTCATCAACGTTGTAATTTTTGTAAGGTCCTTGTAGTCATTGATATACAAAATTTATGAGCAACTAGGCCATCTTGAATTCGAAATCTAGACCAGTAAAAAACATAAAAAAAAATTTATACTGTATTACATACATTAAATCAATTAATTGTTTAGGTTGGCTTAGTGATGGTGGCGTACGGATGCTTCAATGGTTTGGCCGCAGTTGGGGTCGGGAAAATTTCACAGCGTTTCGGAATTTCACCTATTTATTTAATTGGTCTATGCTTCGATACGTGTAGTTTAGTGCTACAGCTTTTATGGAAGCCCACTCTATCGGATAGATTCTGGGTTTACGGAATTGCATGTTTGCTTGGAGTGACTGATGGAATTTGGCAAACTGCAACAGCAGGTATATATGTTTAGCATATTCATGCTTTATTCCCGTGAATGGGAAAGCCTGAGAAAACATTTGCAGTCAGTTGTGTTTGATAGAGACGTTTCTACAATTTTAGTATAGAACCAATTAATCAACTGGGTCAAGACGATGTCCGCTCAATGCCTTACGCAATGTCAATACCGACTAGCTAGTGACCAGTTCCAAACCTGCAAACCTTTAGTTTAAATACAACGCATAACCTACCAAGCCGGGCAAAAAATGCATTTCACGTATTATTATCTCGTAAACTATTGGATTTTAACCAAGCGTGACCCTTTCCTACCCAGCAGGGTCTCCCAAACCCGCTAGAAGGTTACAGAAAGATGTTTCTCCAATGTTTTCCTATTGAATATGTAATAGTTATTTTTTTTGGCCCATTCGCAAGTTACACAATTTTTTCTACAGCCACCATTACATCGGTCTATGCTGACTCAACAGAACTGGCAGTTAGTGTTATGGAAATGTGGATCACCCTTGGAATGTTTTCAGGCTTCCTTCTAAGTGGTCGAATCATCATATCAACACAGATATATCTCCTTATGGGGTTCCTCTATCTAGGTTGCATAGGATACGCGATTTCATATTGTAAAAGAAAACAAAACAGTAAAGATAAGGAAGAACGAAAAACTTTAGTACCTAAATAACAAAAACTTTTGTATTCGTACACTTGTTTTCTTTTGTATTCGTACAATTTAATACACATTTTTAGCTTGTGATATCGCGTGGTTAATTTTCAATATGTGATACTTGTTTTAGACGAGGTGATCCAGCAAATAACGTCATTAACGCCACCCATGTTATTCAACAACGGCAATTAAGAGGAATATTCTGTGCTATCTTATTATTAAAATCTGGTGAAATATACATCAGGGAAATACATTTTGCAGGCGGCACTTCCTTAAACAGTTCGCCCCATTATTGTTTTAAAGGCTGTCGCTTTACCGTCAATTAACTAGTCCGACATATTAGTCCGGTGGGTTAGTGTGTCGCCTTTTCGACGGAAGTTTGCAGGTGCAAAATCGGTCGCTAGCTAGTCGATTTGGTCCTTGGCCAAGGCACTAAACAGACATGACTGTCACCTGGCAAATTAATGGGTTCTTCTAAATTAAAGGCACGTGTGAATCATACATTGCAATAGCTCCGGTAAGCCAAAGGTAGGCACGAGTTGTTTTACCATTTACGAGGATAAACATAAATATCCTATTCCCCCTATTCTTATTGTTTTTGTTTTAATAAAAAAAATTTATCATTACATCAGAAACGAAAAATCTGGATTGTTAAACCCATTCTAAAGTATGAAAACTGTAGCTGCGGGAATTAGGTTGTCCCGCAGGTTCGTTAGTAATTATTAGTGTTGACCAAAATCCTAATTTTTATTGTATTTCTATGAGTTTTCGTAATTGCCACGTATTTAGAGGCTTAGCTCAGAAAAGCGTTTTTGTTACCATTTTATTCCTTATTTCGATCTTTGTACTGTAAAATCGAGGAACGTTGTGTTTGAGCACGCCAAATTTCAGGTATACATTAGTGTTGCATTGAATTGTAATCGACATGTTAATTTAATTATTAAGAATTTGTTCTTTCTTTCTTGTAGTTACCGCTTCAACGCTTCAATACATTTAACGAAACAAAATAAGAGGGGTTCGTGAGGCCTACGAAGTGAGTAACTGTTTAAACGTGCAGCTGATCTGCGGACATAAGCAAAGGGACCGTAACATCTAAATTGTACTAAGTTTAAAACTAGGGGAACGCTATTTTTTATACCTATCCACCTAATGGTGGTTTTTGCAGAATTTTATTCTAAAAATAAATTTTAGTTATCTATTGTAGCGTTTCAGCTATGTTCGCCACTTTAACCCAAGCTGGAAATGTTTAACATGTTATAAATCTGTGGAGCTCGCTATGTTTTTTGATGTTTATTGGTCGTCGAAGCGGTTGGGTTGAGGCTTGACCTGACGTTCTAGCGAGCCGCGCTGTGATCGAGGTTATCCTTTGAAACCACTGGACGCTTTGAACCACATAACGCTGCCTCCGTCTAATTCACCTTGGTTTCAGAATCTAAGTCAATTTTCAGCATACGGTTTATTCTTTATCTTAAACACACACGTCATACAGTCATAGTATTAGGTATGGGTCCCATTTTGAAAAACTGGGACACATATTGTTTTTGTCCGTTTTTTTATTATTATTATTTTTCGTTAAACGCTTGATAGGCATGGCTTGTGGACCCGACATCTACCAGAAGGGGTAATGGAATCGCAATGAAACTCTGTAATTTGTTGTACCACATAGTCTAGATATGCAGAAACCAACATTTTGGGTAATTAATCCAGGAGAATTCCCCTGGGACGTTAAAAACCAAAACAGTATTTTTTAATAAAAAATTAGCTTTTTGGGGCATAGCGCTTAAACAGCTTCTCTATTTGTTTAAATTTGGTAAAATGTAAGTGCATTAACCACTAATATAACACTTGAAACAATTAAAAAATTTACATCTCCCAAAATTAAGGGGTAATGGAATTGTGACTAGAGAGTGTCAACCACGTGTTTAACCACCACTCTTTGTAAAACACATTTTGTATGCCCTATATTTATGCCAAAGGGTCCCTAACCAGAATTTGTATTTTATACACCGAGTATGTAGTTTGTTTCTGCAAGCATAAACGCATGGGTCCCATAGTTATCAAACCAAATTTTTTTTAATGTGTAGGTAAAAAAATAATCGTGTTAGTTTAACAATCATCTCACCACAAATGTTTTAAATTTAAGCCTCTTTTCAAGTACTGTAGTAAAATAAAGCTAAATTCCCAAAACAGCCCGATTTTTCGTGGTTTCGGGGAATTCCCCTGGGTTTAGTACATAGGTTTTTGTTTTTACATATGTGGGTCATGTTATCTAACAATTCTTAAAGTTTTCATCCGATTTAACGAATTCTTGTTGGAGATTTTTAGTACGATAGGGCATGTCTGTCACAATCATGCTTCAGAAACACATCTTCGTATTTAGGGGAATTACCCTAAGTAAAAGTTTTCTTTCTTTTAATTGGCACAGAAGTGGCCAACATTCCAACACATCTAAATAAAATTGAAGCAGCCGTTTAAACGCTATGCACAAAAAAAGTTTTTTTTTAAATAACATTTTGGGTTTTTAACGTCCCAGGAAAATTCCCCTGGATTTATCACCCAAATTTTGGTTTCTGCATATCTAGACCATGTTGTCTAACTAATTAAAAAGTTTTTATTTTTTGATTCCATTACTCGCTTTGGTAGATGCCACGGCGACATGGCATGCCTGTCATAATCATGATTTCAGATCAAATTCTCATTTTTAGGGTATTTCCCCAGTTATTTTTTTTAATTCTTTTAAGTGTTTTATCAGTGGCTATTGCACTACCTTTCTATCAAATCTAATTTAAATTGGAGTAGCCGTTTAAGCGCCATAGGCAAAACATTTTTTTTAAAATAACGTTTTGGATTTTCACCTCGCAGGGGAATTCCCCTGGGTATATTACCTAACAGTTTGGTTTCTGCATATCTAGGCCATTTTGTCTAACAAATACCAAAGTACGATTCCATTACCCCTTCTCGTAGATGTCGGAGCAACAAGCCATGTCTGAACCTAGTCAATGGGGCAGAACCCAATAACCCAATGTGTTAGACAATGTCCGCTAATTGCCTTACCAAATAATCCAACTAAACAGAGGTTTCTATTTTAACAGCGCTTCTTTACTGATTGAGCTAACCGACGTCACCCAACAACATTGGTGTCTGACTTTCAGGATTTATTAAATGTTGCGCGTTCATTGGTTGGTAGATATTGAACCGTCAGCACAACAATTGGCAAAGAACCTCATGAAAAAGTTTACCAATCTACATGTCAGCTTGAGTTATTATGATATGATATTCATGTTTATCGTCCCCGTGAACGGGAAAACGCAATGGACGTTATCGTTAACACACGAGCAAACAACACACTGCAATAAACCTCCCTTGGTTTACCCATTCACGGGTGTAAAAATGAATTTCCTATCCCATCCTCATCAGAGTTTTTGGCAAGATTCTCGTGCCCGTATCAAGCGATATCTTTTCGTCGATTGCCCTGGTGTCAGAAACAATTGTAATCCACTTGGTCACACCAAACTAAACCAGGAATTACCATTCGACAGAACAATTATTTACGCAGAATTATAACCATCGAATGTATTTGATAAAAAAATGTTACATATACAAAAAACAAATCAGTATTTTAGAGAAGCTTGCAAAATCTCTTATACCTAGTAAAGGAATCTGTCTGCATGAGGTTAAATATGTGGGTTTGAGCTACATCGAAAGTCGCATAACTTGGGGTTGCTAACTTCGACCAGGTAAGTTCCTTTGTCAGCGAATCCAAGTTCACCTAGAAATGAATTTGTTAATTAGATAGTATATATGCAAGATGGGCAATGGAGATGCTACCACAAGGGCAATGGAGATGCTACTTAACCCCCCCTCCACTGCACCTGTATCTCCAGGCCACAGCCATAAAAAAACGGCACACCGCCTGGGATTTTTAGGTCACTGGAAGGGGTCTGGTTACTCAGTGTGGAACAAGAAAAGTAATATTGACATCTGCAACCAAGCAAGCAATGGAAGATATCCATCTTCCATCATTGCCATGAATTGCAGTTCCTGCACTTTCCATCTGGAACCACATTTCGCGATTCAGATCAGCGACCGTGACAACATCACTCCACCTGTACGACCATCTGACCCATCACAGCTTGTCTGTTACACTGATGGGTCACGACTAGATGGATCGACTGGTACTGGTGTACTTATTCAATCCACCAAGTTTGATTACAAATTCAGCTTTCCACTTGGAAGCTTCCCTTCAGTTTTTCAGACAGTGATTCTTGCAATAAACCATGCTGCGGGGATTCTGCAGTCTTGGAACACTGCAAAAATGTCCATCACCATTCACAGTCATAATCATGCTGCTCTGAAAGCTCTATTGAGCTTGAAGATACATATCCCCTTGCTGCGAGAGATGCGGCGATCGCCTATGTAAACCATCTTAATTATCAACATCCGCGATCAGATTGACGTCATCCACTCGGAAACTGCAGAATCACAATGAGAACAGTATGACGCAAGTTGACCGGAGATCATTATGACGTATTCGTCACGAGACGCCTGAGGCCTGTTCATGTGCAACGAAGAAATCGCGTCGTCGACTTCTTCATCTGACGGGACTTGGAGTGGAGAGAGTGAACGAGGCTGGGGAAGACTGCGGTTGGGCTGAGAAGAGACCGAGGTGACTTCCACCTGGCGCGCTAAGCGCCAGCCAGGTTATTGAGACTTTGTGGCATAGTTGACAGAAGGAACAAGACAAAAGTCGCTTCTGCCGGATTAAACAAAGAACGAGTTGACAAGCCGCAAAGGAAAACGAACTGTCTATTAATCGCATCGCGCAGTTATTCCAGCGCGATTCGGTCGCTGCGAAGTGATTTCCCAGTAAAGTGCATTGTTTTATTCGTGTTTGAATTGACAACGTTTGACAATAAACTAACCAACGTTTAATAAGCGTGGACTCGATCCTTGGAAGTCGGATATCGGAGTCAGCATATATTCGAGCCACGCGGTGCAGCACAGAGCGTCCACCCATAACGCCAAGCTGCACACTCAGAGGGTCAAAACCCCCCCGACTAACGTCAAACGTTGCAGTAAACCCCTCTATAAACGTCAAACGTTGCAGTAAATCCCCTCAATAAACGTCGAACGTTGCAGTGGCGACCTTCCGACGGTGATTTTGAACTTAAACGCAACCTACCGAAGTCTGAAGAGTGGATACAAAGATTTCAACCGAGCAGACCCTACTGTTCACGAGAAAAAAGAAATCTGTTCAACTTTCTGCAGTAATCAAGTGAGCTAGAAGAATAGATTTTGAATGAAGCTCACCGCCTTTGCTTATTCAACATTTCCTTCGAGCATGATGAGGGAAAATTCAGCGACGATATCAAGCAAGCAAAGAGCCGCAAATCGTCGTTCAGCCATGTTGTTTTAACCAGTTGGTCACTCGACACCAAACTGGAAGGCTCTGTTTGCCGCATAAAAGCAAGCAAATGTTCAAGTTTAAAGACTTTGAATCAGCGATGCTCTCAGTTTTTCAAAAGTTATGAAACTGAGCGAAGACTGATGTAGAACCGTTCAAATCGACACCATTACACATCACATTTTTACATCACGGTGAAAAAGGTTTGAGTGTGGGCTATATAATATTGCATTTGATTTAAATCCCGAGAAGGCACATATATATTTGCTAGAGTTTATTGAGAACTCAATAATTCTGTTATTTTTGCTATCGACTGGATATGTTATTTTTATTGCTTGATTTACAAATGTCTATTAATCCGGGAAATCAACCCGAAGAGATTACTGCGCAATCGCAAATCTATTATGTCTCTTTATTGCTTAATATTACCGCCCAGGTTACTTAAGCAAATCGCTGCTATATGCGAAAACAGCCAAACGGCTTATATGTATCAAGCAAAAATATGAAAATAACAGCCCTATAATGGCCTTTTGAGCAAAATGTGTAGCTGCATCGGGATTTTTAACAATTGCATTAAGCCAGAATCAACCTTTGACACTTATATGCTCATTATTAACACACTCGTCTTACTAAAAATGTTTTGTATATTCTCTATTAACAAATTTTTAATATGAAACACATACATTATGTGGAAGAAAGGACTTAATTTTGATTTTTCCTTTTTACGGTGGAAGGCAATGCGGCGATCGCCTATGTAAACCATCTTAATTATCAACTTCCGCGATAAGATTGACGTCATCCACTCGGAAACTGCAGAATCACGATGAGAACGTTCAAAGTATGACCCAATGAAAGAATGTACGGTTGGTCAGATGATTATGACGTATTCGTCACGAGACGCCTGAGGCCTGTTCATGTGCAACGAAGAAATCGCGTCGTCGACTTCTTGATCGGACGGTACTTTGAGGGAGAGAAAACGAAGCTAGAAGACGGGTGGCTGACCAGGGCAGGACCGAGGTGACTGCCACCTGGCGCGCGTTAAGCGCTAGGTTATTGATACTTTGTGGCATAGTTGACAGAAGGAACAAGACAAAAGTCGCATCTGCAGGTTTACACAACGAACGAGTTGACAAGCCGCAAAGGAGAACGAACTGTCTATTAAACGCATTGCGAGTTATTCCGACGCGATTCAGTCGGTCCAGCGAATCGAATCCCGAGTAAAGTGCATTGATTTATTCGTGTGTTTCAATTGACAACGTTTGACAATAAACTACCCAACGTTCAATAAGCGTGGACTCGATCTTTGGAAGTCGGATATCGGAGTCAGCATATATTCGAGCCACGCGGTGCAGCACAAAGCGTCCATCTATAACGCCAAGCTGCGCTTGCCGAGGGTCAAATCCCCTCAATAAACGTCAAACGTTGCAAGAGACATGGTACCCTTTTCGCAATCTTGGAGGGCTTAATCTTGTGGAACTTTGCTGGATTCCAGGCCACTTAAACTTTGATGGCAATGATCAAGCTGACGATTTGGCTCGTGATGCATCTAGCACTGCCTTCATCGGTCCAGAGCCATCTTTCTGTATTCCTGTCTCCTCTGTCAGGACAGAATTGGAGGCGTGGATGAGCCGAAAACATGCTGAAGAATGGAGACAGCACTGTGGCTGTCGTCAGACGAAGGAGTATCTTGGACAAGGCCTGTCCCTGTCCAGGGAACTTTTCCGGCTAAGGCGGAGACAGTTATGATCTGTTCTTCAGATTATTACTGGTCATGCTAATTTGGCAAAGCACCAATCCATCCTCATGCGCACGGCATGTGCAACCTGTCCGTTTTGCAAAGAAGAAGACGAGACTCCTTTACACTATGTTGGCCATTGTCCAGCATTTGCTGCAACCAGATGGAGAAATTTTGGAGGTTTTAAATCTGATGATCTTGCATCTATCCCGGTCAAGCATTTAGTCAGCTTCCTTCAGAACACTGGCCGACTTGACCGCCATATCCCGGATCCATGTTAGCCCGGGGTGCTGAAGTAATGGGCCTTCCATGGCCTAAATTCCTGGTCCCGGTAGCTAATGTGGACCCGCCCATATTAATGTAATGTGATGTAAAATATATGCAAGATTTAAAGACTCTAACACGCCTAAACTGTAAGGTCGTGTAGCCGAATTGTTAACACAAACGATGCATACATCCTATAAAAAAACGTTCAGAGTGAAACCATCATGGGTTCGAAACTTGAATCGGTAAAAAAACGCTTAAACTGCACGGTCGTGGGGTCAATAGATTAAAGCGACCGGTACAAAAAACGCTTTCAAAATGGAAACTTTCCTAGGGACGAGCATCATTCGATCGAAACTTGCCCCCATATAAACGTGAAACTTGCTTGTTTTAAAAATTGAGCTAATCATAATATTATTTAAAAGTCGAAGTGTTATTTTATAACCAAAGTAAAAGAGTGACATAAAAGATCTTTAAAAGTGACATAAAAGATCATCAAAATAAAGACTTTATTTAAATATAATGCAATTCCGCAATACCAATTTTTAAATCCCAAAATTTCTCTTGTAAAACTAAAATGTATGTATACAGATACCACAAATTGTTATCTTTGCAAAATGGCTAATGGATTAGGTTGGTTCATATGAAATCGGCTTTAAATTGGTTATGTAGATATAACAATTTCTTAAATATAGTTCAAGGGCTTATATTAGCATACAAATATTATTATGAAGTTTTACGAGTATATACAATATCAAAAGGGATAAAATATATTTTTCATAATTAAAGCAAGAGAACGAATTGCTTCTTTTGTCTAGTAGTTGATGTGTATGAATTAGGATAGGTTATTCGTGTTTATCCCCGTGAATCGCAAAACCAAGGAGGTTAAAACACGGGTAATCGTCTTACCTCGAGACCACCGTCGGGTTACGGGAGCTATTGCAATGCGTTGTGTATTATTCAAACGTCCCTTCAATTGATTAAAATTCATTAATCCGCTGGGTTCTACCGATGTACGTAAAGTGCCCTGCCAAGGACTTAACCGTCTAGCTAGGAACCTGTTTCGTACCTACCACCCTTCGGCTGAAAGGCGAAGCAAAAAACGACCAAGCTGATCGGTCGGACATTATACCATGCGTAAAAATGCATTTGTTTTAATTAAAAGTCAAACCTGCTTATCGGAACTAGGGGTGAGGTACTCTAAGTATATTTGGTTTGCCACCTTTCTCAGCTTGCAAGGTTTTAGAGATTTATATTCTTCACATTGGAGCCAGAAATCGAGGTTTTCTGAACTAAATTCACTGACCAGGAACTCTCTGAATGAAGTAGTGCTGGCTGGAATACAAAGACACCGTTATATTGATATGTATATGAGCAGATGGGTATCAGCTTCGTTACTTTTTCGATTACAGATTAAAGGTTGTGTGGGCTAATAGTTAACGAGTTCGATTTAAAATTATATTAAAAACGGTCTTACTGACATAATGGATTCAAAATACCAGTAAAAAAACAACCCGTGCTAATAGTTACAATTTTCGAAATATGTGTAGTGCTGCAATTACACATGCAGCCGTTGAAAAATTGTAAATACGACCAATAATTATATCCAATAACCATAAGTCAAACTCCCCACCTTTATTTGACAGAACATCTTCTAGTGTTGTCGGTTTTACATTACTTTCACTCCGTATATTTCTGTAAAATAAAGGTCTGTTAAAGTTAACTTGACAGTTGTATTAATATACATTTGGTTATAATTTTTTATTAGATTAAAATAAAAACTGTTTATGGAAAGGCTGAAAAATACACGAGCGGGGTGGAAATCGAACACGGGATCACCAGGTTCCCACCAACATGATCAATGTAACGAGCTACTTACTTATTGCGCTTCCTCATGCTTAAACTTCTACAGAAACGAGATTTATTAATGGTTTTTTCTTTGATTCGAATTTCGCCGGTGGAAGTTTTCTTTTTTAAAGATTTCGCATTCTTCTCTAATTCGGGGATTTTTCGTTGTTGAAAACACGTCATCAAATTTGACCTGAGAAGAAATTAAACTTTTTTTATTTTAATGTTTGTTTGTGTTTTAACTCTTTAAAAACTTTACGATAAGTCGACATGGCACATGTTTAATAAATCAACAAGTGGCTGGTATACTCACAAAGCGTTTGATTTTGAGTTTCTTTCATTATCGTTCCACGTATTACGTTCAACCTTTGATTGAATCGGCGACTCGAAGTCAACTTTTTCTTTAAACTGCATCAAACTGTCCAATGACAATCGTCTGCTCAGCGGTCGTTTTATTTGTTTCTCGGCTATTTTAACTTCACTTTTATCTACGTCACTTCCCAGATGAAATGTATTCGTCGCAATGGGTGTATCGCGATCGCTGTTACTGTGGTAACTTTCTGACGATTTCGAACTATTTACGTCATGTTTGACGTCGACGGTTCTTGATGACGATGGTCCTTCCGAAGTTAAACAAACTTGTTCAAGAATGAAATAACTCAGCCGAGAAGTCGTAAAATCTTCCGGGGTATAGTTCTTGGGTCGTAAGTGCTTGCGAACAGTCGGTGTTATCGCAGTGTGTGTTGCAGTGCGAGCTCCGGCATCAGAAGTAGGTATCTTCGAACTTTTCACAACCTCATGTGCTCGTCGCTCAAGTCTGGTCTTTGGCCGGACTATAACAGGTGACGGAAGCATTTCTTTCGAAGGTGATGTCTGAAAATCATAGTTTTTCAACATATCTTGTACTAATCGACTATCTTGATTTCTATCGCGGCTTAGTTGGTTGATTGGATTTATTTCAGCCTGTAATTTTTTGTTTATTAATTAGATAGGTGGTAAAAAAGAGAGCATTTGTAATTGAATTGAAAATGCAATTTACAATTCTCATTGTAGAACTTTTAGAGGAATATTTTATTTTTAATGCTTGGAGACCATACCCAAAAATCATCCAATTAATCAATTTTGCCGATTCCTTTTTCATTGTATTTTAATTAGGAAATACCACATGTTTTTTTATTAAACTTTCATCTAAATCATTTCTAGTTTGTTTCTAAAAACAGCGCTGGTAACGAATTCCTAATGTTATTAAAAAGCAAAACTCTTATGGCGCCAACTCAAAGCGATCTTGAGCAAGCCTAACAGGCAAGATAGCAACTGACAATTCGCTACAGTCGTGACGTATCTTATATTGATCATAGTTTTCCACTTGCCTAATTTAGTTACAATCTGCTTACATAAGGCAGTCCGCATGTCAACAATCCTTTGTGTTTGTAATCGATAATTTAAGACACTTGTTCAAAATCAAGCTGCGGTACCCGGTTCTACCCGACGCAGCTGTTTCAATATGTTAACAATTATTTGTAAGTTATTTCGAGTTCTTTATGAACAGTTTACACACACAGAAATCGGCTATATTATATGGTGTCTGGGGTGGTGTTTTAGCCAGACATGAGCTTTCTAAGGATGAATATACAAGAAGCGTAACTGGTGGTATGATAATAACTATATATACTGCTGGTAATTTTGACATTTTTGGCCGGAGTTTTGTATAAATTGTCCCGCTATTTCATCAATTTGTGATGAGCTTGATCGGATACCATCGTCGGAGACATAAAATAATTTCATTGGATACAACAAAAGAGTTTTGCGTTGTGGTATCCATTTGTTTTTGGGATTAACAGTTTGTGATGCGGTATAGAATCTAGTTGTTGTGTGTTGTTTGAAGTTATTGATTGATCAATGGTCATTGCAATGACAGCGTCACATAATGTGGGCTTATTGCCGGAAATAATCGATTGCATCGTTATTACTCCCATGTCTCGCTCACGGTCTTGATCTCCAATTGTTCTTTCTTTCTAGCTGATTGTTAAGAAGCTTATACCACCAGAAGATTACCTGTATAACATGTAATCTCATATCATAAAGCATCAATCATTTCGTAACATGACAATGACAGGTTCCATTAACTATATATGCGGCAAAAACATAGCGGAATATTTGATTAATAAAGTTTCCTTAGTAATCAATTAATATAAATTAAAAATGTAAAATACGTAAAAACGACAGAATTTAATTTTTTAAATAAAAATAGTTATCAAGACGTAGAAATTATGCAAAAAGAAAAAACCACAGCGGTTAATACACGCAAAACATTACAAAGTTTTTTTTTAATATTTTTGAAAAATAAATTTTTGCTCAGGTTATATCAATATCCTCCTACCCTTACAGCCTTAAGCTCCTCGCAGCTGAAGGTGGTCGAACAAATTTGTTGGTTGTTCCGCCAAACCGATACCACGATTCTTTGTTTTTGTTGTCGATACCACGATTTGATACCACGATTTGTAAACATGAGCGAATATGACCACGTGATCAAATGTACACCAAGCGTGACGCGTCTGAACCAATTGCGCGAGTGTCCACTCTATATATTAGTACTCCATGATACCACGATTCTTTGTTTTACTTGCGGTCGCTTGCCTGCGACTGCGTGAAAAAAAGTGAATGATTACACTTTACATTGCACGTTCCAGCGGTCAATATAAATACGAAACCACCTAATTCGAATCCCTTGAATAATCCAAAATATTACAGCATACCGCATATTGGTAGTCGGCAGATCGTCGTTATTATGCTTACATTACGCAATGGATTGTTAAGGTCATGTGGCCGAATGATTAATTGGACCGATACATATACCGACATAAATACATACAAAAAACGATCTTAGCAACGAGCCGTCACAAAAACAACGGTAAAAATAAACATGAACCTGATACAGGTACAGGTACAGGTTTTTTACTACAACCGTCTCAGTAACGAGTCCAACGTGGGTTCGAAACTGGATTGCCGGAAAAATAGGGAGTACTTGTACAAGCTGTGAAAATAATCATCACATCTACTTGCATAGTTATTCCTTTGTGGGTCTCAACATAACGTGAAGCCACGTGTATCTTATCACTTTCGTGGCTTCCCACTTTACCGGGTGTCACGTACACATGGGAATAGAAAGTTTAAAAATGGTTAATATACCAGGCGACCAATATAATATTTTCATTCTGTAAATATATAATTTTCCAAAATATACCATGTCATTAATATATTATTTTCATTCTTTTCGTCAATTTATTTTAATTAACTCATCCCCACCTTTAACCCGAGATCTCCTGTCACATTTCTCAGCCCCATCCAGGTTATCGTCGCTTGGTTTCGTGACGCACATATCGCTAGCTCCAGTTCACCTGGTAATGCATTTAAATAATTAAACCATTACACAATCCTGTGGCGTGTTAGAAAACGTAATCTTCGACGCACATGTGGTCTTCCATAAGCATTTATGGCATATTTTCCAGATAATACTCCAAGTAATATTAAATATTAATCACGTCTCATCAATCCAGTGATGCTAGTTGTCTTGTATGATTTATAAAACAAATTACATTTCGAAGGACATTTTTCTTTGTATTTTAGTCTGCTGCACTTTTTCGCACTTCCCTGCTGCAAGCTAGTACAATAGAACCTACACAAACAATGAAACCCGTGAGTAAAGCTGTGATAAGTTGAGTGATAATCTTCCAAAACTAGAAACTTTAATCCCTTTGTGTTTAATTTATCGACTCAATTTAAATTAAGAAAGCCATAATCGCTAAATTAATTTATTTCTCAGTATACCATACAAACACAAGCATAACTTTAAAGCAGAAAAATCTCATTTGAAATTAAAAAAAATCCGTATAGGCTCCCTGTAAACTTTTTGTTATTTGTATATAGGCTTGAATAGCGGTTAAAATATCGCGCGTTAATTAAGATATCTATCAATACAGAGGCGTCTGTTTGCGTTGGTTATGTGTTGGAGTAAGACCAAGTTGCTTGTTTAAATATAAACGGCAGATTGCATCTGCGAATTGACATGATTATTAATGCAAGTGGACATGCTGGTGGAGAAATGAGGAACTAGTTTGAATAAACGACGGAGATTTCCCATGAATGGGAACATCAGGTTAGTTAACGCACGGGCATTCTTCAGATCACCTCGGGCCCACTGTCGGGTTACCGGAGCTATTGCAGTATGTTATGTATGATTACTACTTTCCTTTAAATAAGTAGAATCCATTAAGCGCTTGGGTTCAGGCAAAGTCCGTTAGGCGCCGTACTAAATCCTGCTACCACCGCTGTGCGTCCTGCTACCACCGCTGTTGAGAGAAAATGGATTTTTGAAACTGGTTGCTAGCTAGTCACTTCTGTCATAATAGTCAAGAAAAAGAAGATAAAGATTTCCATGTTGGCGGACCATACCATAATAACGCAGGACAGAAAGGTTAAAAGCTTTAACTTAGCTTATAAAATCCTGGAAATCTCCGGCTGCGTAATAAACCTTCAGAAATCTAACGCGTTTTACATTGGCAGTAAAAGGTCATGCGATTCAAAACCACTTTTAAATAAGGGATTGCCGTGGCCTTATTGACGAGATAAAATATCTTGGCATAGTATTTCCTATTGGTCGTAATAACAATGGTCGAGATCTTTTTAATATTAGTATGACGAAACTTGTAAATAAAATCAAAACGCTATTGATATTTGGGCCTCTCGATCCTAGACGCTACTGGGCAAACTTACCGTAATTAAATCCTTAGTTATACCGACACTGACGTACAAACTAAGTGTAATATCTACGCCACCACCTAGGGACTTCTCAAAAAAAAAACTTAAACAAAGCATTTTTCACTTCGAATGGGGGTCGAAATGGGAACGCATCAAGAGAAATACGCTATGTAGAGACATTGGTGAGGGAGGGGAAAACATGCTTGATATTGACGCCTATATTTTGTGTAGTGTAGTAAAGCGGCATTAGCAGAAACGCTGAAGTCGAGGTTACGGGATACGTCCAATGACATCGTCCGTCTATACCTATTGCGCGCGCTTTAGACCACGGCACTAGCTGTTAGACGTGAATACTCCAGCGGAACTCGCCTTGGTCGCATTGACGTTAGTTATACATTAGCTATACCTCTGATTGAACTCAAATATCAAATCGCGCAATAGAACATTTTTCAATGTGGACTTGGCAGAGGCCGCGATAACCAACTACTCACAATTTATTAACACCGAGGGTAACTATATTAGTTTCAATTATTTGCGGGAAAGTTTTTTTGATAACAGATGTCTTGAACAATTTAACAGAATTTTACAAATAATCTATGCCGTTCCGGAAGCTTTGTACCAAGGCGATCTACAAAGCCCAAGTAAGACTGCGTATTCCACCAGCTTGTTTGACTTGATCGAAAAGTTAAAAAGTTACATACAACGAAATTAATATATAACAATGTTATCGCAGCTAGTACAACAACCTCCATAAAACCGCAGGAAAACTGGGCGCACTCGCTCGATATTACCATAAAAAACTGGGGACAAATTTACTGTGATAATTATTTTTGCACCTCAGAAACTCGGTACCGCTCCAGAAAGGGATAATGACATCGCAATGAAACTTGGTAATTTGTTAGACCACACGGTCTAGATGAGCAGAAACCAATTTTGGGTAATAAATCCAGGGGAATTCCCTTGATACGTTAAAAACCTAAACGGTATTTTTTTCAAATTTTTTTAGCTTTTTTCGGGCATAGCGCTTAAACGGCTTCTCCAATTTTAATCAGATTTGTTGAAATGTAAGTAATTAGTCACTTATTTAATACCTAAAGAAAATAAAAAATCCCTTGGGAATTACCCAGGCCCGGTGCTAGGAACCGCGGGGCCCAATTAGAAATGTGATGGCGGGGCCCCCACTCTTCATAGAAAAATTTACGAGTGTTCCTATATATCATAAAATACATAAAAGTACATACAAACTACAAAAATATACATTTAATACTTGCTATAAAACAAATTAAAGGTAATGTGGATGCTTATTTACGATATATTGTTTTACTTCCAGACATATCTATATATTGTTTAGCAACCATATTCATTATGACGTAACAGGCAGACACAGGAATATAAATTTGACTTAGTTACGATGATATTATGAGAAAGAATATTATTTCACATTTTATTTTACGTTTCAGTAGTATTTTAAACCTCGTAATACAGAAAGACCCCCGCTAGCGCGGGGCCCCTTCAAGGTGCGGGGCCCAATTTGATCTAATCGGTCAAATCGGCCTAAAACCGGCACTGGAAAAACTAATGGAATCACAAATAAAATTTGACATTTGTTAGACAACATGGTCTAGATATGCAGAAATCAAAATTGTAGGTGATAAATTTAGGGACATTCCCCTAAGACCTTAAAAACCAAAACGGTATTTTTTCTAAAAAAATAGCTTTTTACGGGATAGCGCTTAACCGGATTCTTCAATTTTAATCAGATTTGGTAGAATGTAGGTGCATTAGTGACTAATTTAACACTTAAAACAAATAAAAAAGATTACCTAATGAAATACCCTAAAAATAAGTTTTTTTCCTCAAATCATGATAGCAACATGCGTGGCATGGCGCCCCGACATCTACCAGAAAGAGTAATGGAATCGCAATAAAAAATTGACATTTGTAAGAGAACATGGTCTAGATATGCAGAAACTATAATGTTGGGTAATAATTCCAAGGGAATTTCCCTTAGACGTTAAAAACCAAAACGTTTTTTTCTAGTAAATTATTTTTTTGGGACATAGCGCTTAAACGGCTGCTCTAATTTTGATCAGATTTGGTGAAATGTTAGACCATTAAACACTCTGAGTCAATTAATTAAAACAAAGAAAACATTTAGTTAGGGTAATTCCTTTTTAATTTAAAATATTTGTGGTGAAATGTTCGTAAATTTAAGACGTTTATTCTTTTCTCAACTATACATGGAAAAGAAGTTTGGTCTAATAACTATGGGACCCATGCGTTTATGCTTGCAGAAACAAAGTACATACTCAGTGTATAAAATACAAATTGTGGTTAGGGACACTGTAGCATGAATCTATGGCATACGACATGTGTTTTACAAATAGTGGTGGTTAAACACGTGGTTGACACTCTCTAGTTTGATAGTAAGTTTTCGTTTTGTTTGTCGTTTTTTTTATGTTACTTCTTAGCAGTTATATAGGGCACACTTGCGTGGTGCGGCGATCGCCTATGTAAATCATCTCAATTATCAGAATCTGCGATAAGGTGACGTCATCCACTTGAAAACCACAGAAGCATCTTGGGAAACGCTGTAGGTATGACGCAATGAAAGAATGTGCGGTTGGTCATCTGATTATGACGTATTCGTCACGAGTTGCCTGAGGCCTAAGACAGGCGTGTCCGAATTCTTGGCCGGACTTTACTTAAGATCGAATCGAGGCTTGGAGGTGTAGTGTTCAACACACGTTAGGTATAATACGTCCTTTATTATAAGTGTGTCGAGATGGAAAGAGACCGACAAGAGAGATGCCTCTGGCTTATATAGCCGGCATAACATAGAGATCTTAAATATCACTACAGGAGGGACTGGTGGCTGACCAAGGGAGAACAAAGTGACTGGCGCGCTAAAATTACCCAATTATTTTCTTCAAACAAACATAACATTTGGGCTTGTGTCAATAGTTTTAGTACGTTTTATTTAATAAGTTTTAAAAATAAATTAAATTTCTTTTGCGCAAATATATACCTCAACTAAAACAAAAATTTTATTTATTCAACCAAATAAGGATTATGTTTCCAATCCGAATAGCTAAATCGGTTAGTGCGCCAGCGGATTAATGACAACAAAAATGTTTTTAAAGCAAAACCGGCCGCTGACTTGACTTTGTTATTTCGGGCTAGCCATTTCCGGCCCGTTGGTCTAACGGTTAAGTGCGTCGCCTTTCAATCGAAAGGCTGCAGGTGCGAAACTGTTCGCTAGCTAGTCCGTTGTGTCCTTGGGCAAGGCAGTTTACGGACATTGCCTGAACCCAGCGGATTAATGGGTTCTACCAAATTGAAGGAACGTGTCTATCATATACAACACACTGCAATAGCTCCGGTAACCCGACGATGGGCGCGAGGAGATCTGACGACTGCTCGGATGTTAACCCACTTGGTTTTCCCATTCACGGGGATAAAGATGAATATCCTATCCTATCTTATCCATTTAGATTAGGATATTCATGTTTATCCCCGTGAATGGGAAAACCAAGTGGGTTAACATCCGAGCAGTCGTCAGATCTCCTCGCGCCCATCGTCGGGTTACCGGAGCTATTGCAGTGTGTTGTATATGATAGACACGTTCCTTCAATTTGGTAGAACCCATATAATCCCGCTGGGTTCAGGCAATGTCCGTAAAACGCCTTGCCCAAGGACACAACCGACTAGTCTAGCGAACAGTTTCGCACATGCAACCCTTCGGCTGAAAGGCGACGCACTTAACCGTCTAGACTGAACCGGCTCGGATAAACTGTTAAAAACTGTTACCAAACCGCTTTTAGATTATGGCAACAAAAGAAATTTATGGTAAGCATTGATCTCGTATTTATGGGTCCCATTTGGAAAAATTTGGAAAAAAGGGACACATATTGTTTTTGTCCGTTTTTTTTTTCCTTTTTTTTCGGTTTTTTTTTTTTTTTTTTTCGTCAAAGGTTTGACAGGCATGGCATGGCGCCCCGACATCTACCAGAAGGAATAATGGAATCGTTATGAAACTTATCTATTTGTTGGACGACATGGTCTAGATATGCAGAAACCAAAATTTTGGGTGATAAATCAAGGGGAATTCCCCTGGGAAGTTAAAAACCAAAACGGTATTTTTTATGAAAAAAATAGCTTTTTGTGGCATAGCGCTTAAACGGCTGCTCCAATTTGAATAAGATTTGGTGGAACGTAAGTGCATTAGACACTGATTTAACACTTGGAAGAAATAAAAATTTTACCTAGGAAAATACCCTAAAAAATAAAATTTTGTTCTCAAAATCATGATTGTGACAGGCATGGCATGTCGCCCCGACATCTACCAGAAGAAATAACGGAATCGTAATGAAACTTACCCATGTGTTAGACAACATGGTCTAAATATGCACAAACCAACATTTTGGGTGATAAATCAAGGGGAATTCCCCTGGGAGGTTAAAAACCAAAA
>CH002395.1:786229-797945 GCA_000149265.1 Ciona savignyi
TGTTTTTGCATTTCTGACAAATTTTCACTGTCCTGATCGCTGAGCAGAACGGCAAAATGACTCGCCAACTTCGACCAAGCCTTTTCACTCACATGGAGTCTCTTTGCTGTGCTCAGGTGATTATTCGTCATTATCTGTAATGGATAACATAGAAAAGCAACACTGTTAAAAACAAAAATTAATCAAAGTTCAATAAATAATATATTTTTAACCTCATAATTGGAAACTCTGGGGATTTTCTTAATTATTATCACCTACACAATTATCAAATTATCTCATACCCACAGTAGAGATAACAGAAATAATACTGTGTGTTGCATATAAATGAGGTATTTATGTGGTTTTAGTTCAAACTTAATCCACTTCAATCCACTGAGTTCAGATATCTGCTACCCGACCGATTATCTCAGTGGGTTAAGTGCGTCGGCCTTCAGCCGAAGGGTTGTAGATTCAAAACTGCTCGCTACCGAGTGGTTGTGTCCTTGGCAAGGCACTTAGTGGACCTTATCAAATTGAAGGAGTTTCTGAATTATACACAACACATTGCAATAGCTTAGGTAACCCGATGGTGGGCGCGAGGCGATCTGACGATTGCCCAAGTGTTAACCGCCTTAGTTTTCCCATTCACAGGGATAAATATAAATATCCTATCCTAAGTGCCTTGTTCAACACACACAGCCGACAAGCCATTGGCTGATTTTAATCCAACAATTGTTATCAATCCCAATACTCAAGACTTGGGCAGGACACTAAATTAAAGTGACTGACTGGTTCTCCACATGTGTTATTCAGACTGTAAAATATATCTTACCATAGCGTGTTGACAGTGTAAAATAATAAATAAAAGTCCAGTGTCCCACCTTGAGCGAAAGACTATACGCCACATTACTCCACATATCCCGTTCCTCGGTAAGTGAGGTGACGTTGGCTTCCAACCGTCTGCGTTGTAGTTCATACAACTCGTGGTATTCATCGACCAAACTTGCATTCGTTTGAGATTCCTATGAAAATTTCTTTTAGTCATCATGCACCTTTGGAACAAGCAGTTCCAGATATCTTACAATTAATGCTTAATAAATAATAAGGAAACTATTAGCGTAACAGTGGTTATTGCTGTGTGCTCCCTCTTACCATCTGAGTCAGTTATTGGAAATAGTGAAAGCGAAAATCATGTTTATACTTGCGGGTGGGATATAATCCATTACAAGAGGAATGTTTTGTCCGGATGTTCAATGACGTGAATAATTAAGAAACATTGACTTTACAAACCTTTAAAGCTTGCGCTAGTTCAGATTCAGCAATATCAGCATCTTTGGTCACCTGCTCATCATGTTCTTTTACGCTTTGTAACTCTCTGTGAAAAGTTTGTATGTTTAACAGGGACAAATAAGTTTATTGCACATGATCAGATCTGCTACTGACAAAACTGGATTCAAAGAAAATTATTAACACTAGCCTTTGTACTTTATTTAGTTATTAATGTGGCAAATAGCTTGATGCAAAACATGACATATGGTATACACCACTCTACAGTATGGAGAAAAAGTAGAGTATGCATGGCTTACGTGGTCAAGAAAGATATGGAGGATTTGAAACGAAGCAGCTCCTCGGTAAGTCTTCTATCCAAGGATCGCTGCGCCATTACTTCTGCATGCAAACTTTTAATCTGTCGGGGGATCTGGGCAAAAACGATTTGTTAATATTCAGTTACTGAAGTGCAGTAAAACCAGGAGTATTTCAGTTTATTTTATAGCAAACAAAAGACTAGCTACTGGCATGTTTCGATCTCACATCGTTCCAGATGATACTAACATGCTATCACAGGGCCAACCGTAGTAGGGTATACAACATTAAACAAAAATTGTTGCTGCAATAGAAAACTTCACCAAAGCCGTCCCTATGTAATTACTCTACATATAAAAAAACAACATATAGTGCTGTATGTACAGTCCTTTATTTCAAGCAATTTAACTATAAAAGTGAGTTTACATACTCACCCTGTTCAAAAGATCTGCATACTTGTTACGTAGCTTCGACAGCAACTGGCCTCTTTCAATGCATTCCACACTTACTTGCCTTATAACCTAGCAAACAAGAAGATATTTTAACACATATATTAAAAGTCAGATACGGCAGGCCTTCAATTCTGAATTCGAAATGCAGACAAAAATGTATTTAAATTTATTTTATCATGTATTCTTATATTATTAATCATGTATTTTTTATATTATTATATTCAAATATTAGTAATCCAATTTATACTAAGTCATTATATCTGTCGCTGAACTGGAACCTTATGTAGGTAAAAATAAGGCAAGATTTAACCAATAGTTCTAAACTAGAAATGATCGTGAATATTCGAAAACTCAGCTTATTAGTTAATCTGTACTGCAGTATTTGTGCATGTTTATTACAGAATTTCCTTCGCCCATGTTTATTTATTCCAGGGTGGATTTAGGAAAGCAAAACAGGCACTAGATTTATAACTTTTAATATACTATGTGTAAATGCTATTAAATAATGTAGTGTGTTTGGTACGGTATGTAAACACACAATAATGTTCGTCAATCCCATTACAATCTGTTGGTTTAGGCATTGTCTGCACTCTAGCTGGTTTAGAAAAAAGCAACCTTGCTGGCGATTTAACTTTCTGTTAGCCAACTGTAGAAGCAATTTACCTCACTGAATACAAGGTCATATATTGTTTGTTCCTTCTTTATAAGTTCCAGAAGATTGTGGATTTGTGTTGGTCCTTTCACTTCCACAGACTCGTCGTCAATACCGCTTTGTTGCAACATAGCATCCATTGTCCGAAGTAATTGCACAACCTGATGATTGCAATGTAAGCATGGATGTTTTGCAAAATATAGTCTTAAGGGTGGACATGCTGGTTATATATGATAAGATACTTCGGCAGGAGCTGGTTATGTAGATTCTACAGAAAGCATTATCCATTAAATAAATAAAGTTCCCTATACTGGTAATACTGAGTGTGTTTAAGGTATATATTGGTCAGCATGGGTCTTTTGGTTCATTAACGTTTAAATACAAAAAGGATCAGCTAATTTCACTAGATTGAAGTCTAAGTCCAAAGACAAAAGCAAAGGCTTAATAAAAAAACCTTGTGCAACTGGTGGAAAACCTGGATCAAGTTTGACCATTAAACTCTGTTGGGCAGAGTGTCGGCCGTCAGTCAGAAAGTTGTTGGATCGAAACGAGTTGATAGCTAATAGCAATTGTGTGCTTTATAAAGGCATCAACCCAAACAAGATAATCTAATTGCTAGAACTAAAACAGTAGAAACGACTTCATATACAACACCAATCTGATTTTTGGTTGTGTAAACGCCGCCTCTATTTTCCCATAAACATAGAGAAACATGAATATTCTAATTATTTTGACAAATCTGGGCACAAAAATCAAACCTCAAATCTTTTTGTTGGGTTAAGAGATGGAAATATTCTGAGCAACTGATCATGGTCGGTGAGCTTGGTGGAGAGTTCTTCATCAATGTATTCCAAACCAAGGACAGCACGGGATTTGATGATGTGATACTCTTCAGGTATCACCGAGTCTGGTACAGCTAACATGGTGCTGCTCTTGCCCTGAAAGTCAGGGGGGGAGGAATTTATTATTTTGCAGACGAAACTTTTTATTAATTTTTGTTTTAATTAGGATGGGGTATTCATGTTTATTTCTAAATGGGAACAGGAAAAATGTAAAAGTTATGTTTCGGTTGCTAGGTACATGAGCTATTGTAGGTTGTTGTATATAACATAGACATTCTTTCAGTTTTAATAGAACCCATTATTGAAATAGATTCAGTGATGTGCATTAGGTATTCTGACAATTACCCATGTAATAACTGCGTAACAGTAAAGCAATTACCAATTGTTCTTATAAGCCCAAAATACAGTAAAAGATGAAAAACAGTAATTAAGAAAAGAGATATAATTAAAAAAAACATTTAAAAGGAAAACAGGAATTGTTACAAATCATTTAAATTATACAACTATATCCATCAAGACTTACATCTCCAACATCTGCTTCAAACCTCACAGCACTTTTATCATTTTTATTTGGTGTTGGAGGCTGTGGTTTCTTCTGGTTTGAAACATCATAAAGGAATGATATATCACGTGTTCCAACCCCTTTACCCAATGATCGTGGGTTATCAGTGAGATGTTTTAATTGTACCCTTCTTCCTTTGTGGTGCCATACGTTTTGTGGGGGACCTTTTTTCAGCACCTATAACAGTATAGTGAAATTAAATTTATATATGTTACCTATATATAAGTTTGGATAAAACCAATTGGGCACAGTACCGTACCTAAGTAGTTGAAATCCATTTAAATCTGGTTGGGAATATGTTACAACCAACAAATGGATTATTAACAACTCTTTCTTTGATCATGGGATTGGTTTAAGACATTGTCCATGAATATGGCAACAGATAAAAGGAATATATAGATTTCTTTAAATTATATTGTTAATAATCCTTTACGTGATTGTAATCCATTGTTTGTAAAACATCCCAGATTTGGGTAGAATTATTTTGTGTTTATTCTGAAAATTTTAGAAACAGACTATATAAACTTTCTGAGACATTTCAATTGGTTTTTGCTAAGATTATTTTTGGTCTGTCAGTTATCTTATTCTATTTTTTCTCAATTTTGGTTTCGGCTTTCTTTAAATTACTTCAACTATTAATATTACAGGTAACTTAACAGTACTTAATTTCAATAATTTTGTTTTAAAATTACAGTAATATCGTTTCTGGTAACCTAATTATGCTTGCCAAACGAACATGTAAGTTACAGATGAGTTAGGTAACCAAACAATGCAGAAAATTATTTTACTCACTTAAAAACTCAGCATTAAATATATTCCACAACCGCATACATGTGGTATATTTAGTTTTTAAAAGCCAACATACCGATAATGTAAATTTTAAGCAATAAATAAGTGTTTTATACTAATTTCATGAAAAATTAAATATTACAATAATTTCAGTTCAGATGTTAGACCAATTAGTTACCATGTTCGATTTTTCTGCCAACATGGCGTCTTTTAAAGCAGAGCGTTGTTTTAATTTCACCCCTTTTCTATCTTCAAGTGGAGCAGTTTGAGTAAGAGCAAACAAAAGTTCTTGGGGAATCATTTCACTGTGCATCACCCCATTCCGCTGTTTACCTTGGTACAAATTTAGCTTATTTTCAAACTTCTACAATAAAATAATACTAATACTGGTAATGGTAAATATAGAAAATGTGGCAATGAAAGACAAAAAGGTTACAAAGTATGTGGCACCCTTTAACACTTTAAAAATAATAGGATAGAGTGGTATATTCATGTTTTTATTATTAACAACCTTTGAGTGTTTTGGATTTTATGCTAAAAGGTTTAAAGATGCCAAAAAGATATTTTGACAATGCTGAATTACACATAGTTTTATTACAATGGAACTATTTACTTCCATGAGAATAAAAGAACATATGTAACTTCTACCATGTTCGTCTTCGTATGTTTGAATTGCCATATCGCGTTCAACTGCAGGAGTGATTTCATTGTTAACAACAATGCTTGCATGTTCCGCAGCATTTTGAGTTTGACACACGGATTCGTTCGTCATTTTTTGTGTTTTTAGTTATTTTAAAACTTTGATAAGTTAGCCATTTTGTTTTTTTAGTAAATTAACATACAACCTATAAATGTTTTCAATTGAGTGGCAAAGCAGCAAATTGTTTACTAAAGTAATAAAATACCATACTGGTCCTGACCCTGTAATAGCGTCCAGATAATCGCTGTAACAAAAACGTACCGCTATGGTTACCAAAAGCATAGAAATCGTCAATTGACTTACGTCAGAAAACCTTTTTCGAAACTTACAAAGGTAAAAAATAAAAACATTTAACTTTAAAACTAGGAAATGATAGGATATATTCATGTTTATCCCCGTGAATGGGAAAACCAAGGGGGTTACACACGGGCAATCGTCAAATTACCTCGCGCCCACCGTCGGGTTACTGGAGCTATTGCAGTGTGTTGTGTATGATTCTCAAGTTCCTTCAATTTACTATAACCTTATCATCCGCTTGGTTCAGGCAATGTCCGTTAAACGCCTTGCCCAAGGACACAACCGACTGTCTTGCGAACAGTTTCGCACATGCAACCCTTCGGCTGAAAGGCGACGTACTAAACCACCAGACTAACCGGTCGGATAAACTGTTAAAAACTGTTACCAAACCGCTTTTAGATTATGGCAACAAAAGAAATTTATGGTAAGCATTGATCTCGTATTTATGGGTCCCATTTGGAAAAATTTGGAAAAAAGGGACACATATTGTTTTTGTCCGTTTTTTTTTTCTTTTTTTTTCGTTTTTTTTTTTTTTTTTTTTCGTCAAAGGTTTGACAGGCATGGCATGGCGCCCCGACATCTACCAGAAGGAATAATGGAATCGTTATGAAACTTATCTATTTGTTGGACGACATGGTCTAGATATGCAGAAACCAAAATTTTGGGTGATAAATCAAGGGGAATTCCCCTGGGAAGTTAAAAACCAAAACGGTATTTTTTATGAAAAAAATAGCTTTTTGTGGCATAGCGCTTAAACGGCTGCTCCAATTTGAATAAGATTTGGTGGAACGTAAGTGCATTAGACACTGATTTAACACTTGGAAGAAATAAAAATTTTACCTAGGAAAATACCCTAAAAAATAAGATTTTGTTCTCAAATCATGATTGTGACAGGCATGGCATGTCGCCCCGACATCTACCAGAAGGAATAACGGAATCGTAATGAAACTTAGCCATGTGTTAGACAACATGGCTCTAGATATGCAGAAACCAACATTTTGGGTGATAAATCAAGGGGAATTCCCCTGGGAGGTTAAAAACCAAAACGGTATTTTTTATGAAAAATTTAGATTTTTGTGCCATAGCGCTTAAACGGCTGCTCCAATTTGAATAAGATTTGGTGGAATGTAAGTGCATTAGGCACTGATTTAACACTTGGAAGAAATAAAAAAATTTACCTAGGGAAATACCCTAAAAAAAGATTTTGTTCTCAAATCATGATTGTGACAGGCATGGCATGACGCCCCGACATCTACCATAAGGAAGAATAAAATAGTAATAAAGCTTTATCATTTGTTAGACAACATGGTCGAGATACGCAGGAGCAAAATTGTGGGTGATAAATCTAGGGGAATTCCCCAGAGACGTTAATAACCAAAACGGTATTTTTTTCTAAAAAACTAGTTTTTTTGCCATAGCGCTTAAACGGTTGCTTCAATCTGATTTAAATTTGGTGAAATGTAAGTGCATTACCTACTAATTTAACAGTTAGAAAAACTAAAAAATAATATTCAGGGAAATACCCTAAAAAATAAAATTTTGTTCCCAAATCATGATTGTGACAGGCATGGCATGACGCCCCGACATCTACCAAAAGGAATAATCAAATAGTAATAAAGCTTTGTCATTTGTTAGACAACATGGTCTAGATACACAGGAGCAAAATTGTGGGTGATAAATCTAGGGGAACTCCCCGTAGACGTTAAAATCCAAAACGGTTATTTTTCTAAAAAAATAGCTTTTCGGAACATGGCGTTTAACCGGCTGCTCTAATTTTGATCAGATTTGGTGGAATGCTAGATCGTTAGCCACCCTGTGTAACTTAAAAGAAAGAAAACATTTACTTAGGGTAACTCCCTTAAAAACGAAAAGATGTTCCTGACTCATGATTGTGACAGGCATGCCACATTGCACTGACATCTCCAACAAGGATTCGTCAAATCGGATTAAAACTTTAAGAATTGATAGTTAACATGACCCATCATGGCCTAAATTCCTGGTCCCGGTAGCTACTGTGGACCCGCCCTTATTAATGTAATGTGTAACATGACCCACATATGTAAAAACATAAACTTATTTACCAAGCCCATGGGGAATTCCCCGAAGCCATGAAAACTAAATCGAACTGTTTTAGGAATTTAGCTTTATTTCAATACAGCACTTAAAAAAAGTTTTAATTTAAAACATTTGTGATGAAATCTTTGTAAATCTAACACGATTGTTCTTTTTACCTACACATGGGGAAGAAGTTTGGTTTGATAACTATGGGACCCATGCGTTTATGCTTGCAGAAACAATAACTACATACACAGCGTATAAAATACAAAATGTGGTTAGGGACCCTGTAGCATGAATATATGGCATACGACATGTGTTTTACAAATAGTGATGGTTAAACACGTGGTTGACACTCTCTAGTTAACAGCTACGTTGACCATTCGGCCACACAACCGAAATAAATAAATAGGCCTACTTTTTATTAGGGAACGCTTATTCTTATTGCCAACCAAAAATAAACTGTGCTTCACTAGGAGTGTTATTTTCTTGTTTTACCTACTTTTATTTTCAGTTTCATGATTTTTTTTAATTTTTTTTGCACTGTGAACTTTATGAACAATGTTTTTTGAAATAAAAACCTCGCCGCTGAATGAAACATAAATACAGTGTCTCGACCCATGGGTCAAGAGGTGTAATAAATCAATGCTTGCCTTTTCTTAAATTCCTGATAGCAAATACATAGATTTGCTATCTGGTTGAATTAATAAAGGCTCAGGTATCATAGCTACAAGGTCTTCGGTCATGAGTTTTATGTCACATTCATCAATTAAGTGGATTTGGTTTTATATTTATTTTTATTTTCTTATTCAATTAGAATTTAAAACAATTAACACTTATACGGTATTAAATGTAAATTCCGTACACAGTTTATCACATTTCATTTATAGTACAACTTAACTAGTTTCGCAAAAACCTTGAAATAGCAGCCTCATCTGTGTCGCCACAAGAAGTGATTGTTTATTATTTTCACCGGGCTACGTTTCAAAGCTATGATGGCCTCGGCTCGTCCGTATATAAGACCGTGTCGGGTCGCAAGTTGAAAGCGGGATCGAATCAGGTAAAAACTTGCAGGAATCCTAACTGACATACCCATAGTTTCTTTCGTTATTTGATTTAAAAAAGGGAATTCCCGCTATCGGAAAAATGTAAAGTTGTCCTCATTCCAGGGAATATCAAATATATACCTAAGGGCTGTGTCAGTAGGAATAAAATATAACAATGTATAAATCTGCATATATATTTTTTCCGATAATAAACTAATGCAGTCCATAATTAAATTATAATGCATTTGCAATAAAATGTAAAATAGTTTGAATCCACTCGTGGTACAGATTCAAATTAAATGTTGATAGAGTAGGAAACACTTAATTAATAAATTAGTCTTATATTGATGTTGTATATCATGCAATACTTTTACAAAATTTAAATAAAATATAATAACACTAAATAACAAGTTTGGTGCAAATATACAAGTATTGATAATAAAATAAGGTATTCACTTAAAACAATAATCTTGTCATTGTAATATATATATCCAATATCGGGGAAAGGAAAGCCCTTCCGGTTTGCTTGAAATTACATATTTATACATATATATATATAAGTTGTAAGCTACTATATCATATTAACAACTACCATTACGTTAGAATCTGACACTTTTTGGTTCAATATTATAGTTTAACATGTTCTAAGTATTTTAACGATTTAATTTCGCCAAATGAATTCATCAAATGACAAAACTTTGACAAGTTATTTGTTCCTTCCATATTTTTGCACAACTCTAACATGACATCCATGAATCCTTGAAACGGAAGATCTGTTGCGTAATTGCATCGAGCTAGGTCAGTGGTGTAGTGAGTGTAACTCTTCCAAATGTTTTGTTTCTTTTTATATATGGCATATGCGCTAATTTTTTCATCTTTCGTCAAATTGGATGCGTCAATCATTGATTGAAAAGAGCTGAGATCAATGGTCAAGCTGTTTTTCTTGTTAAATTGGTTAAATATTTTGGCAGCTTTACAGACAATAAAAATGTTATCATCTACCAAACCAGCGTATTCCTCTTCTGTGAAATATGTTTGTCCTTTCTTCCGGCGGAAGCACCTTTTTAAGACAACTGCCATCGTCGCCACCAGTGTTTGTCACAAGTTTTAGAGTATCTCGAAAAAACGGGATCGATATCTTTATATAATGAATTTAAATTAATTGAGAAACAATGAAGAACACTTATAATTATTTTACGTTAATTTACCTTGGATAATGAATCTGCCCAGATTTTGGTGGCTTTTCCATTCTTCATAACTTCAAAAATATATATGAATTCTGGGATCGTTCATTTCGATAAATTTTACTTCTCCATCTTCCGTAATTAGTGTATCAACACCAATGAGTTGAAAATGCCTTATTATAAAAAGTCGATATGTTAACCGGACCGACCACACTAATTTATCGCAATATGCTACCTCGCTTTATCGTTAGCTTCCACTGAATTCTGCCAAACGATTAAGTCAGGAACAGCTGCAATAAAAGCCTTGATGCAGCAACGAATTAATTTTCGTTCAATTTCGTCTGCGTTAAAACCTCTCTCAGTTAACATCTGTAAAGATAGAGGCAATTTTAGGTCACCCACCGTTATTTAAGCATTTTTTTTCTAACTTGCCTGTTTCAATTGATCTAAAGTTCGTGTCGTGGAATTTTGAAATTTGTCACTTTTGACGTTTATACTGGTGTTGGTAATATGCTGAAATGATCTAGACAATGTGTCATCATCGGTAACTGAATTAAAAGGAGTCGTGCAGATTCGTACCAAACAACCCTGCAAAATGTAAATTTGTACAACATCAGACGCATTTTGGAGCGAAATATTCATTTTTTTATATTTACCCATTGGTGTTATGTAAGTGTACTATTGACTACACACATGCAAAATAATTGTTATGAGTCAACATACTTCAGCATAATATATTTCCAATGGGTCCAAACTGGTAAAGATGAAGTAAGAACGAATATCAAACTTGCAGTCTCCCCACAGCAGCGGATTCTTCACGTATTTCTGGTATAAAATGAGGGTTGATTCCTAGGTTGCCAAATGTAGCCATCATTTCCAATAATGTCTCTAATTTTTGTAAGCTAATTGAATTATAAAAAAAATTGTAAGCAAATTTTAATTATTTTTTGAGGTGCTTCTTTTTGAAAATAATCGACGTGGTATGACTGTCACAACCGTAACTCAGAAGTATAGCAAGTATATAGTTTTGTGGTATTTTTACCATAATTTCCGACCTACTTAAATTCTTACCAACTATCCATAGGAGAATAAAATCACACGAAATTTATACTAAAATAGAAATTTAAATATCCAGGTAGACCCAAAAAGCTAATTATATGTAAAAAAGAAAGCACATGTTGTTGTTTTTTAGTGTCGTCAAAACTATACAGCATTTAAATAGCATTGCCAGGTATATCAGTTTATATAAGTTCTAATCACGACTATTATACTTTAAATTATTTTTATAGATTATTTCATAAAAACCTGTTGTTTTTTTAAAGGGACAATATAACCCAAATTCCACCACAAAAATATATGGGCTACTACTCTACCTGAACTACTGCAGCAGTGTCACCCAAATCCTTCTTTAAAAAGTCGTCTCGGTTTAACAATTCAATACCGGTTCCTCTGCATTCCGTATCGGGTTTAAACAAATATGATGGGCAGTTTGTGTCCACGGGTTCTAAATAAAACATGTAAAATAAGCGCTTTGTTGGCCATTTTTTATACATTACCACACGTCGTGGTCTCAG
>CH002395.1:803735-821420 GCA_000149265.1 Ciona savignyi
TACAAAATCGAATTTTTTAGGGTATTTTCCTAGGTAATTTTTTTATTTCTTTTAAGTGTTAAATCAGTCACTAATACACTTACTTTTCACAAAATATGATTCAAATTAGAGCAGCCGTTCAAGCGCTATGCCACAAATAGCTAAATTTTTCGTAAAAAATACCGTTTTGGTTTTTAACCTCCCAGGGGAATCCCCCTTGATTTATTACCCAAAATTTTGGTTTCTGCATATCTAGACCATGTTGTCTAACGAATGACTAAGTTTCATTACGATTCGATTATTCCTTCTGGTAGATGTCGGGCCGCCATGCCATGCCTGTCAAACCTTTGACGAAAAAAAAAATAAAATAAAACGGACAAAAACAATATGTGTCCCATTTTTCCAAATGGGACCCATAATTAAACATACTGCATTACTTTGGCAACGGCGTCATTAAAGCGCAGGTAATCAGAAGATTGTCCGTGTGGTGGCGCACAATTCCGTATCCCATTCACTGAAATACATCTCTAACTAGAGAGTGTCAACCACGTGTTTAACCACCACTGTTTGTTTACCCGTGTTTAACCACCATATATTCATGCTACAGGGTCCCTAACCACATTTTGTATTTTATACACTGTGTATAACGTTTTTGTTTCTGCAAGCATAAACTCATGGGTCCCATAGTTATCAAACCAAACTTCTTCTCCATGTGTAGGTAAAAAAGAACAATCGTGATAGATTTACAAAGATTTTATCACAAATGTTTTAAATTAAAGCTTTTTTTAAGTGCTGTATTGAAATGAAGCTAAATTCCTTAAACAGTTCGATTTAGTTTTTCATGGCTTCGGGGAATTCCCGATGAGCTTGGTAAATAAGTTTCTGTTTTTACATATGTGGGTCATGTTAACTATCAATTCTTAAAGTTTTAATCCGATTTGACGAATCCTTGTTGGAGAGGTCAGTGCAATGTGGCATGCTTGTCACAATCATGAGTCAGGAACATATCTTCGTTTTTAAGGGAGTTACCCTAAGTAAATGTTTTCTTTTTTTAAGTGACACAGGGTGGCTAACGATCTAGCATTCCACAAAATCTGATCAAAATTAGAGCAGCCGTTTAAACGCTATTTTCCGAAAAGCTAATTTTTTTAGAAAAATAACCGTTTTGGAATTTAACGTCTCCGGGGAACCTCCCTGGATTTATCACCCACAATTTTGCTCCTGCGTATCTAGACCATGTTGTCTAACAAATAACAATGCTTTATTACTATTTTATTATTCCTTCTGGTAGATGTCGGGGCGTCATGCCATGACTGTCACAATCATGATTTGAGAACAAAATCTTATTTTTTAGGGTATTTACCTGGATATTTTTTTATATTTTTTCTAATTGTTAAATTGGTATGTAATACACTTACATTGCACCAATCTGAATCAGATTGGAGCAGCCGTTCAAGCGCTATGCCAGAAAAACTAGTTTTTTTAGAAAAAAATACCGCTTTGGTTATTAACGTCTCCGGGGAATTCCCTTATATTTATCACCCAAAATTTTGGTTTCTGCACATCTAGACCAAGTTGTCTAACAAATGTTAAATTTTTATTTTGATTCCAATACTCCATTTGGTATATGTCGGTGCGACATGGTATGCCTGTCACAATCATGATTTGAGAACAAAATCTTATTTTTTAGGGTATTTCCCTAGGTAATTTTTTTATTTCTTCCAAGTGTTAAATCAGTGCATAATGCACTTACATTCCACCAAATCTTATTCAAATTGGATCAGACCTTTAAGCGCTATGCCACAAAAAGCTAAATTTTTCATAAAAAATACCGTTTTGGTTTTTAACCTCCCAGGGGAATTCCCTATGATTTATCACCCAAAATTTTGATTTCCACATATCTAGACCATGTTGTCTAACAAACGGCTAAGTTTCAATACGATTCCATTATTCCTTCTGGTAGATGTCAGGGCGCCATGCCATGCCTGTCAAACCTTTGACGAAAAAAAAAACGAAAAAAAAACGGACAAAAACAATATGTGTCCCAATTTTTCAATTGGGACCCATAATGGGTTCCATGACAACTGAACCCCTTACCAAACGTGAAAGGTTGTTAAAGGGGGTTTCCAGGTTGTTAAGGGGGGTTCAGCTTGAAAACGGGGTTCAGTTTGTAAGGGGGTTCCAGTTGTAGGGGTTCAGTTGTAAGGGGTTCAGTTGTAAGGGGTTCAGTTGTAGGGGTTCAGTTGTAAGGGGTTCAGTTGTAAAAGGGTTCAGTTGTAAGGGGTTCAGTTGTAGGGGTTCAGTTAAAAGGGGTTCAGTTGTAAAGGGGTTCAGTTGTAAAGAAGTTCATTTGAAAGGGGTTCAGTTGTAAAGGGGTTGTGTTAAAAGGGGTTTAGTTGTAAAGGGGTTCAGTTGTAAAGGGGTTCAGTTGTAGGGGTTCAGTTGTAAGGGGTTCAGTTGTAAGGGGTTCAGTTGACTGGTCACCCCCATAATGATCTGGTACGGTCACGTGGCCGAATGGTTTACGCAACCAATAAATATAACGATTCTATTCAAAACGCTCTAAGGCAGTGGTTCTCAAAATTTTCCAGCTCGTGGCACACTAAGAAAATTCTAAAAAAATCGTGGCACACTTGAACAAAACAAATTGAATCAAAGAATTTTATTCAGCAAATTTTAATAGGATGGGTGTGCTTGTCGTTTGGCACAAATAAGATCGCAACGAGGTTCCATTTTTGACAAACACAAACGCATTTCGTCGTCAACTTCAACTGAGTACAGGCCCGGTGCTAGGAACCGCGGGGCCCAATTAGAAATGTGATGGCGGGGCCCCTACTCTTCATAGCAAAATTTATGGGTGTTTATATATCACAAAATACATACTAGTACACACAAACTACAAAAATAGACATTTATAATACTTGCTCTAAAACAAATTAAAGGTAATGTGGACGCTTATTTACGATATATTGTTTTACTTCCAAACATATACACTATACAGTATATATATTGTTGAGCAAAAATATTCATTATGACGTAACAGGCAGACACAGAAATATAAATTTGACTTAGTTACGATGCATAACAAATTGATATAATGAGAAAGAATATTATTTCACTTTTTATTTTACGTTTAGTAGTATTTTCAACCTCGTAATACAGAAAGACCCCCTAGCGCGGGGCCCCTTCAAGGTGCGGGGCCCAATTTGATCTAATCGGTCAAATCGGCCTAAAACCGGCCCTGACTGAGTACAGTACTCAATAAAAGTTTAAATGGGATCAAATAACCAAAGTTTGCTTATGGAAAAATCTTATTAATAAAATGGTTAATCTTCTGTCATCTAGGTAGTTTTTGTGCTGCATAACTCAGCGTGCAGGACAAAATGTGATGCATGTGTTAAAATTACATTAATACACCACACTGAACAATGAATTGTGCTTATGACGTGACAATCACCCTTAATTCATCGCTACCCATAGCAATACTGTCTACTCTACTTGCTACTAAACTAGGGAAAATACATTTCTGTGCATTAAAGTTGCGTATGCCCAGTTTGCCCATTCGTAACACAAATAGGTTTCCTAGATAATTTTGCAAAATTCCAAAAAGTTTCGCGGCACACCTGAGAATCTCAAACGGCACACTAGTGTGCCGCGGCACACAGTTTGAGAAACATTGGTCTAAGGCAGTGATTCCCAACCGCGGCTCCGAGGGCCGCATGCGGCTCCCAGCTAGCCTTCTTGCGGCTCTCATTGACCTTTGAAAATCCCCTAAAAATATGAGAAAGATCTGATTTTAATAATAAAAAAATAAAATTAGTATTCGAAAATTACCCTTGCTTAGTTTGAAGGCTGGGAAAAGAGTTTTTAGTTAAGATTAGAGGCAAGGAAAGGTGTGATAAGGCTGCTATTGTTACGTCACTGTTTTCTTCAAGCAGGGTGTTTTCATGTTTTCATGAGTGTTTTCATGCGGCTCCATACGTATTCTAAAATTTGAAATTTGGCCCCGACACTAAAAAAGGTTGGGAACCACTGGTCTAAGGGAAGAGTTCGCTATGGATTTGAACCTTAAGCTGGTAAAAAATCTTTAATGTCCTGTATAGTCGTGTGACCGAATGAATTACGCGACATATATAGCGATTTTAATATAAAGTTTTCGCGTTACATATAACGGTTTTTATATAGATGGTGTTAGTAAAGGTCAGCGCTTTATTGCTTTAAATTCTAGTTCGTTAAAAAACAGAATGAACTATCTATTGATGGATGATTTAAAGAAAGTGTAGATATTAAAATTGTACTTCTTAGTTATAACAGCTTAACCCTACAGCTGGTGTGACACGTAGCACGATAATACTCTAACAGTCTATAGTTCTATACCTACAATGTAATGTCTCATTTAAGTTAGCTTAAACTATTGTTTCGAAGACGCTGATTGAAACGGAACCGGAATACAATCATGCGAACAATTGTGCTTGGTATATACATTGCAGCTCAACTGTACACGCACATCATTTGAAGATCGAACAACTACTATGAAGGAACTGATCGGAATCATCATTTTCTGTGCTTTAAGTAAGTACCGGGATTTATTACATACTTATCACAGTGTACATACCTAACTTTTGGAATTGTGGTGATGCGAAATCATAGAAAAGAGTATATTCTTACTTTCTACCTATAAAATAAATGTTGTGGCGGGTTATATATAATTTTCTGGTGTTTAACTGGTGTAGTATATAACGATTTGCGCTTTGTCAATTTTTATTCCTTTACGATCTAAAGTGGCGTGGTTGCCCTTTGCGTATTTACAAGGAGCAAAAACGTAAACACCTTAATAAGCTCAGTCCTTGTCGTTTGTTTGTGGCCTTACTATCAAACACATGACTTATTGTTTGTATTGTAGGCACGTATGCACAACCCACAATCAAGTGCACTATGGCTCCTCACTTCAAGTAAGATTTTATAAAAATTGTGTATATATTATTTAAACATATAAAGCGTGGTTTCGAACAAAGTAGCCTACATCTTTTCGGCGGCTGTTTTATACTATTCTTAAAATTATTTAAAAAGGTAGTTTTAGCATACAATTTGCATTATATAATTTTAGACAAAAAAAAACTATGTAACAATTTATTGTACTAAGTTTCCTATAAACAATCATTATAGTAAGGCACAAAATAAAGGACTTCATCACACCCCTTATTTTTATAAAAAAAAAAGACTTGAGATTTTGTGACGCTTATATATAGTAAAATCCACTGTTAAAATTGCAGTGGCGAGTTAATTATACACCTTAACGCATTATTCTTTCCAGACTAGACAAGAACACATTGAAGAAGCTAAAAGCTACCGGAAACGACAAGTTGGTTATTTCGCTCACCTGTCCGAATAATACCGATACGATTAAACCAGAATGTAAAAACACTGCCAACAACCCAAGATTCACGTTCAACCTTACGCAGTGTCCTGCAAATTATACGGTGCCGAAAAAAACCCTCTTATCGATGGAAACTTTCATTAACATATTGCTTTTTTAGACCAATGGAACACACCTTACAGTTGCGTACTATATATGGAGAATGCCACATTTTAGCACAACTGTAGTGGTCAGGAGATACGAGGCCTTATGGATTTGTTTAGAATGTGTGTTTCCAAAAAAACAAATGATTGAATTCGGTAAAATAATACCACAAATCCAGTAAGTTTGTTAAACGTATTACAAGATAACGAATTAATTACACGCATTTCAGGAAAATTAAAGTTTTTCAAGCTATGGCAAATGGGCATTTTCTTCTGGACTTCGGCTTTTACGCTTCTAGCAACTATACGACTAAACTTGTAGCCGGTGCAAACATTAACGTTCCGAATAACGTCTACGCGAAAATCAGTTTAGCCGGCGTTCCGAAGAGCGTGGCCAGTTTTATCGTACAGGTAACGAAGTTTTATAGCTTAAACATTTTTATTAATCCTAAAAACAAAACTCTGTGCGTCGCTATAAAATGGAAAACATTTTTATAATCGCTGGCATCTGGATCACGACAAAATTTAGATACATAATTTCCTTATAACCCCTTCATAACTATGTCGTTTTTTTTATATTTTTAGTATCCGTGGTCATGGTGTTAGTATCCGTGGTCATGATGTTCACATGTAATTTTTGTGCGTAGGGGAAATAGGAGAATCTTCATCAATCGCAAAATCCTTAAAAACATTCTTCTGTCGTAGAATATTTATTATTGAATAATGTTCGGCTTTCGTTTAGTGTTATTTTCTGTGATGATAACACTAAGTAGGACCTTTGATGAAACATTGGAAAACGGGAAAAAGACGACAAAACGACAGTTGTTTAAACACGTCTATAATCCAATCAATTACTGACTTTAGGTATATGTAGACGTGGCAACGAAAAGCTCGTGCTCTAAGCTAAAACAAAACCCGGAAATCAGACATCCTGCGTTTGAGTCATTGTATTTATCACATCCAAAAAAATCCTACCAGAAAATAACATTTATATTCAGACAATACAATGCTGGGCTACAGACGTTAAAGACCCGAACGCTCCTAGAAGATACGATCTAATATCGCACAGGTCATTATGAACTGCTACCAATAATAGGTTTGTATACGCCTTAATGTTTTCTGTTTCAGTTGCCCTGCTGATATGTATACATGGTCGACTCGAAACTACAACTCGACCTATGCGACTTTTCACTTCAGTTCTTTCACGTGGACCAACGTATCGATTTCAATCCAAGCAATCTATGTGCACTGCATGGTCTGCATATGCGATCTTAACTTGAATGCTACATGCAACAACCTTGTAAGAGAGCATATTCGTCACATCATTACTAATATAGTGTCATACACGGCGTTGTTTGGATTTTGTATTTCTTCTCTGGTCTATCATACCGCAATTTTAAGTTAATCTATATATAAACCAGGTATTCTACATATTAATCTAACGACTTTGTTTTAGACATGTGCTCCTAGAAAGCGTCGAGATGTCTCCACAAAAGCGTCTCAGACCATCTCAGCTGGTCCACTTTACATCACTCCTCATCACACTCCAAATCTGTGTGACCAGGTAGGTAATAGAGATATTTCGAAAAGAACATTTGCAATCCCGAGTTGTTTCAGAGCGGTTGTTCGGACATATGTACGATGATAGGTGGCATGCCAGTATGTTCATGTACTGGGGGGCTGGTACTTGCTGATGATTTGAAGACATGCGTCGGTAAGTCGGCTAAGTGTATATTTATATGTATATGTATTTCCATTTGTCATTTAGAATTGTATATTGTGTTTCTTATATGGTATATTACTACAAACCAAAGCACCGTTAACATACAGGAGTTAATACACGCAATTTTTCATCCTAACATTCGTTTTGTATTTTAGATTCTGTGTGGTATAAATCGCTCTTACTATTTGGTCACACAGCCACATATTTTAAGTAAACAAAGCCATAAAGAAGCGTTCTTTTAATTCATATTCAATTTACCTAACAGCTTTTGCGGATGACGTGTTCAGTTCCAATTCGATGTTCTTATACATTCTCGGCATTTCGGTACTACTCGTTGTCGGAGCTTACTTTTGGAAAAAAAAGTAGTTTTAGTTGAAACAAGACTCCAGAAATCTACTGAGATTGTGTTTTTGTTTTAATATAAATGGATAATGTTATTTACGTGTACCAAGGTAAAGTTCAATAAATATAACGGATGAGACCAAGTATACTATGTTTCTGATACAAAACAAATATACTCTTATACTAATGTTATAAAGACTGTACAAGCATACTTTGGTTTCATGTCAATAAAACCCCCACGACCGAACATTTACCACCAGCACCTTACATCTTAACCACTTGACAATTTAATCCTTTTTAAGGCTCACTTTTGTAGAATCTTTGCTGTCTACACACTTGGGTGGGCTGGAACCAAAAAGTTCTCCGCCAGATAGTTCTCCCCAAGACTTTTAAATATAAGAAAAGCTAAGCTCTTCATGTTTATCTTCGTTAATGGGAAAACGCAAGGGGCGTTAACACACGGGTAATCCTCAGATTAATTCGTCATTCTAGGGTTCGGAGCTCAGTGTACATATACGTAGGCTATATAGGCAGGTAAACACAACTGAACGTTACATGTCAAGCAAAAAGCCTAAATGAACATGGTAAGAGCCAAACGAGAGCACATCCATGTGGGCCATTAATACCGGCACAAACGAATTCATAAGTTTTGTTACGCTTGGTGGGTTAATGCAGTGCTAAAAAGTGGGTCGCGACACACTACTGTTCCGCATGACAATGCTAGATGGGCCGGGGAAAATAATAATATTATTTAAACACCGTTTTTACCAAATAAATATTAATTTTAGTTGTTTTTTTGCAAATTACGGCTATCAGGCTCTTCGCTAATATAATATCAAATGAAACTAGAGATGGCGTATAACCAATTAAGACCTCTATGAACGGCAGGATGTGACGAGTGGTACCCTCCATGAGTCATTGTTTTTAAACGAGTGTTTTGCTGAGTAACAATGGTGGTGATTCCCCAATGTTTGTTTTGTTGAAAGCAGCATGTGCTAGGCTGCGCGCCGATGTTCTCGTTTAGCTGTAAAGTTTTGTAATCGTGGAGCAGTGCTTTGTAAAATAAAGGTGTTGAATGTGCATCTGCTAGCTGTTTTGTTGGAAAAAAGTTGCCGATGTACGAAGGGGTATGGGCTCAAAATTTTTAAACAAAATTTTGTAGGGTTTTGAGTTTAGGTTGCAGATCCAAGCTTCAATTTTAAATTGTGAAAAAATCTAAGACTTCCTATGTCAGGATTTTGAGTGACAGTCGTTTTTGTGAGGTCAGTTTGCATTGAAGAGATAGGGAAAATAATTAGTTGAACGCCTCCTAAAGAGTGTCAACCACGTGTTTAACCACCACCATTTGTAAAACACATTTTGTATGCCATATATTCATGCTACAGGGTCCCTAACCACAATTTGTATTTTATACACTGAGTAGGCCTATGTAGTTTGTTTCTGCAAGCATAAACGCATGGGTCCCATAGTTGTCCAACCGAACTTCTTTTCAATGTGTAGTTAAAAAAAAGAATAAACATCTTAATTTACGAACATTTTACCTTAAATGTTTTAAATTAAACCTTTTTAAGCGCTGTAATGAAATAAAGGAAATTCCCCTAGGTTTAGTAGATGAGTTTCTGTTTTTACATATGTTGGCCATGTTATGTAACAATTCTTAAAGTTTTAATGTGATTTGTCGACTCCTTGTTGGAGATGTCAGTGCGATATGGCATGTCTGTCACAATCATAATTCAGGAACATATCTTCGTTTTTAGGGAAATTACTCTAAGCAAATGTTTTCTCTCTTTTAATTGGCCTAAAGTGTCTAAAGGTCTAACATTTAACCAAATCTGATCAAAATTAGAGCAGCCGTTCAAGCGCTATGCCCAAAAAATCTAATTTTTTAGAAAAAAAATGTTTTGGTTTTTAACGTCTCAGGGGAATTTTCCTAGATTCATTACCCCAAATTTTGGTTTCTGCTTATCTAGACCATGTTCTGTTACAAATGTCAAATTTTTATTGCGATTTCATTACTCCTTTTGCTAGATTTCGGGGCAACATGGCATGCTTGTCACAATCATAATTAGAGAACAAAATCCGATTTTTAGGGTATTTCCTTGGGTAATTTTTTTTATTTTTTTAGTATTAAATCAGTGACTAATGCTCTTACATTCCACCAATTCGGATTTAAATTGTATCGGTCGTTCAAGCGCTATGCCCAAAAAATGCTATTTTTTAGGAAAAAATACCGTTTTGGTTTTAACGTACCAGGGGAATTCCCCCAGATTTATCACCCAAAATTTTGATTTCTGCATATCTAGACCATGTTGTCCAACAAATCACCGAGTTTCATTGCGATTCCATTAACCCTTCTGGTAGATGTCGGGACGCCATAGCATGCCTGTCACAATTATCATTTAACAGCAAAAGTTTAATTTTTAGGGTATTTCCCGAGGTAATTTTTTTATTTCTTTTAAGTGTTAAATCAGTGACTAGTGCAATAACATTCCACCAAATTTGATTCAAATTGGAGCAGCCTTTCAAGCGCTATGGCCTAAAAAGCTATTTTTAGAAAAAAGTGACCGTTTTGGTTTTTAACGTCCAATGGGAATTCCCCTAAATTTATTACCTAAAATTTTGGTTTCTGCATATCTAGGCCATGTTGTCTAAAAAATCACCAAGTTTCATTGCGATTCCATTATTCCTTCTGGTAGATGTCGGGGCGCCATAGCATGCCTGTCACAATTATCATTTAACAGCATAAGTTTAATTTTTAGGGTATTTCCCTAGGTAATTTTTTTATTTCTTTTAAGTGTTAAATCAGTGACTAGTGCAATAACATTCCACCAAATTTGATTCATAGTGGAGCAGCCGTTCAAGCGCTATGTCCTAAAAAGCTATTTTTTTAGAAAAAAGTTAACGTTTTGGTTTTTAACGTCCAAGGGGAATTCCCCTAAATTTATTACCCAAAATTTTGGTTTCTGCATATCTAGGCCATGTTTTCTAAAAAATTACCAAGTTTTATTGCGATTCCATTATTCCTTCTGGTAGATGTCGGGGCGCCATGCCATGCCTGTCAAGCGTTTGACGAAGAAAAAAAAACGAAAAAAAAACGGACAAAATTTTTTTCAAATGGGACCCATAACAAGAAGTTACAGTGCGATCCATCTATATAGTTATTATCAGGAATCAGTGTCAGCCACCGACGATTGCAACGAGGAAGACAGTCTAAGGTGAACTCTTGGCTAAGCGACGAGCAGCAGCCAAATGCGCCTGCCCCTACGATAGCAACCGCGACCAAGAGTAATAAGAAAAAGCAGGGGTGCTATATACCAGCGGTTCCCAAACTTTTTTGTTGGCGGCGCCTTTTGTAAACTTATTAAACCTTGCGGCTCCCTTATAAAGCCAAAATTTTCAAACTGCATGTATTGTATATCCAGACTATAGCATGCATTTGGATAACCATTCAAATTCTTTAAAACTATTCACTAAACCACTACAGTGACGAAATAAATGCAAAGCAGTTATTTGACAAACCATTATTCGAAAACAATGCCCTGTTAGTCAGCAAATAGTGGCAGATAACACCGAACAATGGATTTTAACAAGTAAAACGAATACTGTATGTCAGTGTGTGGGGCTGCACACCAGACTCAAACATCTCCAATTAACGTTTTACTGGTGTAATACACATGTACTGTTTTTTTGTAAGAAAAACAATAAATGCAGCACCTTCCGCATGCTTTCGCGGCGCCCCTGGCAAAGTCTAGCGGCTCCCCAGGGCGCCGCGCGCCCAGTTTGGGAACCGCTGCTATATACTATAATCTTTTAGCACCCCTACTTTTCTTTTAAGTTCTATAGGGGCAAGCGCATTTGGCCGCTAGTCGCTAAACCAAAAGGTCACTTTAGGCTGTCCTTTCCAGTTTGTAAAGTCGGTGCTTCTCTTATATTTGACTCCAATAACTTGCAGCATAAAATTCAGAATATAGACTTTAGACGCACGGCAAAACTTTTATTCTGTAAGCTGCATTCTATTGCTGAGAATGCAGCGCATAGTATCGTGATTGGTGGCAATCTTATGTACGGTATACACAACAATATATATAGCAAGATGGGAAGAACTTTGACGCCCATCTTAATTGCGATAATGACTGGTATTTAGGTTCAAAGGGCGGTGTAGTTGTCGTAAATACGACGCAAATTACTGGTTAGATATACTTCGTTCACACGGGTTCTACAAACAATATACGTGATCATTATACATAAACAATTATATTAGTTCCCGAAAACATCGATTCACCACATATCTCCCTTTTTCCAGGCTTTTTTAAACAAAGTATTATGCCTATTCTCGTTGTGGTGAGATTCGATGTTGAGGGAAAATTCTTAATCGCCTTTCACAGCACCACGTAGAATTCATTCGCACCTGCAAAAAACTAATAGACCATGGTTGGGCAATCAGACGCCAGGCTACACAATTATGCATAATAATCTGGTGCAATGTCTGTGAGTGCGTGATTTTGTTGTCGTGTAAAAATGCAGTAGTTGTGCCATCTCATAATCACAGCAGCAACGCCACGACTTAAACCACAAGACCCATTTAATGCTATACTTTTGGCAACCAGTTAGTCAAACCGAAACGTAGCCTACATATCGGATGATACTAAAAAAAACGAAATACAAACAATCGAGTTAAATAAACATACACTACACGTCGCGGTAGGTTCTACGTACAGACAGTGTGACTCGACGCGGAATAGGTGGGGCTATCGTTACAAGTTCTGGAATTCGAGGAGCGCTCGTAACTCGTCGAGGTATGAGTGGTGGTATAGGCGATACATTGTGATAAGTGCGATCTACGATATTCTTATCTTTAAGTTGCACCGAAACATTACAAACGGGAAGGACAGCCGTAGCTAATGTATCAACCTTGGCGGTACGATTAACAATCGGAAACGAATCACTTGGACGGTAAGTCTCAATCTTATTTTCATACCGAGACGAATTGTCGGATCTATTATTTAAAAGAGAAGACTTCGAAACACATGAAACCACGGTGGGAAGCTTAGAGCGACAATATGCATTATATTTAGGCGCAGATATGCCATTTACACAAACTAATTTGTGCGTACCCTGGAAACGTACGTCAGAAAAGTTATTATGCCTAGGAGACCGGACAAGGCGACAATTACGCAGGTCCGCGATAAAACCAAAATATCGTAAGAAATCCCGACCGAGAACGGGATGCCGTACATTACCAATACGAAATCCCCAACGAAATACACCGACGTCCTTAAATGATATAGAGACTTGTTTATGACCAGACACTCTGATATTAGTGTCGTTTAACGATAGGGCGCAACAAGCGGGATTATATAAAGACATTTCATTATCCATTGGAGGCACAGTTGAAAATTCCTCACTTTCGTCAACTAAATAGTGTATTCCACTCTTTTTATCAAAAACAAAGAAAGACCCAATACGATCGGATTCAAATGTTCGTTTAGAACACAATCTAGAAACGCGTTCACGCCTACGAATATTTGTCTTTCGCACTTGGCGACGACCATTTACGCCAAATTTGCAACAAAAACATAATTTAAACGGCGCGTCAACATTACTACTACACAACAGACAAGAGTTAACCTTAGGCGCGCCTGTTTGAATACTTGGCAGGTTGCTGTATAAGCGAAACTTAGGGTCATGAGGCAAAATATCGTTAGCGCTACTAACCATTTTCTGAGACGGTGTTCGTTCAATTGTAGATGGTGACGGTTTGTTCTTTCTGTTTTTAAACCTGTAAAGTGAGACACCGATATTACGCATCATTGTAGTATCCAAGTATCAAAAGACCAAACCCAGGACTACAAGTTTTTGCAAGTCAGATTAAGTTAACCACGTGGCTCTGTATAGCAGTTATAGTAAGCACACACAATAACCTAGCAATTAGTATTTGAAATAGGCAGGAGCAATAACTTAAAAAAAACTAAAAACTGTTAATAAAATAATTTAAAAATAAAATAAAAATACACTCCTGATCGTAGAGAATTTTCTTTCTTCGTTCGTCGGAATTCCAACGGCGAAGCTTAACTTTGGGCTGTAGCAATCAATTTCTTGTACGTTGTTTATGCAGATCCTGTCGAGGTCTTGGCTTACTCGGGTGAATTAGACAGTTTTTAATCTTGAACAATAGACGGTAACGTTGCTCGCTGACTTGAAGCAAAGATGACAAAACTTTAGGCGGCTTCTTCTGCAAACAGTTCTAGGCGGTATCTTCAAGTTTATCTCTCTTTAAGCGGATTTTTTCTTGATTCCTCTTACAACTTCGAAATGAAGCTTGCGGTATAAACTTTTCTTCGGGAAGGTTGCGTGTTCATATCACGTCGGGTGCAACAATTTAGCACCCCTACTTTTCTTTTTATGTTCTTATCGGGGCAAGCGCATTTGGCCGCTAGTCGCTAAACCAAAAGGTCACTTTAGGCTGTCCTTTCCAGTTTGTAAAGTCGGTGCTTCTCTTATATTTGACTCCAATAACTTGCAGCATAAAATTCAGAATATAGACTTTAGACGCACGGCAAAACTTTTATTCTGTAAGCTGCATTCTATTGCTGAGAATGCAGCGCATAGTATCGTGATTGGTGGCAATCTTATGTACGGTATACACAACAATATATATAGCAAGATGGGAAGAACTTTGACGCCCATCTTAATTGCGATAATGACTGGTATTTAGGTTCAAAGGGCGGTGTAGTTGTCGTAAATACGACGCAAATTACTGGTTAGATATACTTCGTTCACACGGGTTCTACAAACAATATACGTGATCATTATACATAAACAATTATATTAGTTCCCGAAAACATCGATTCACCACAATCTTTTGACAAACATTTAAACATTCTCCAACAGCGACTCTGGTTAAAGTGTTTACCATGCTTTACAGTTTGTTGTTGTGGAGAAAATGAAAAGGAGTGAATTAGGAAAGTTTTGAATAAATTCAAAAATTATAGTATATAGCATTTCTTTTACCCGAAATGGGAAGTTGAACGTTTGATAACCGTTTATTTCCTGCGTCTTGCACACTTGGGTAATTTCTAGTTTTAAAGTGTACATATACGTCATACCAATAATAAATGTAACCGTTAAAGACTTTATAAGTAATTGTACTGCCCTTCACGTGAACGTCCGGTGGTCTAACGATTAAGTGCGTCGCCTTTCAATGGAAAGGTTGCAGGTGCGAAACTGGTCGCTAGCTAGTCGGTTGTGTCCTTGGGCAAGGCACCCACCGGATTAATGGGTTCTACCAAATTGAAGGAACGTCACTAATGTGTCTATTATATACAACACACTGCAATAGCTCTGGCAACCCGACGATGGGCGCAAGGGGATCTGGCGATTGCCCGTGTGTTAACCCGGTACCTCTAAATACTACAGAACCGCTTGGATCGCATGTAGCGCTTGGATCGCTTAATACACTTGGTAATTACAAAAGCCATGATATTAATGTTAGGGTTGGGGTTAGAGTTCGTTCTGGGGTTGAGATTAGTGTTTGGGGCAGGGTTAGAATTACTTTTCATAGCAATCTAAGTGATCCAAGCGGTCCTGTAGTATTTAGAGGCACCCGTGTTAACCCCCTTGGTTTTCCCATTCATGAGTATAAAGATGAATATCCTATCCTACGTGGTCCCGTATGGAAAGTACTTCACTTTCGCCGAGATCTCGAGTGTGCACGCATCAAATATTTACGGTACCTATAAATACTACATGACCGCATGGAGCGCTTAAATCGCTTGGATCGCTTACTATACTTCGTAATTACAAAAGCCTTTAGGATTGGGGTTAAAGCTAGTTCTGGGGTTGAGATTAGTGTTTGGGACAGGGTTAGAATTACTTTCCATAGCCATCTAAGTGATCCAAGCGATCCAAGCGCTCCAAGCGGTTCTGTAGTATTTAGAGGCACCCAATATTTAAACGTGCAGAGTGCAAACGTACAATCTCCTTTTTATTACTATTTTGTAAAAATCTTAAACAAACATTTTATTCTATCCTAAATCTATCATATCCATCAGCTAACATATCTATCTACGTAACAATTTTCTTTGAATGAACATCATTTTTTGACATCTTTTTGTTCATTCTACAGGTTTAGCCCTTTGCTCATCTGTTGATAATTGCTGTATATATCCTTAGAATGTTAATAAGAGGGACTATGTCCTACTGTGTGCTAAACAGACTTGTTAAGCACTACAAAAGGCTATTGTCACCTGCACTAAATTCTGGGAATAAACTTATTTATGAAATACCCAAGTTCACTGAAGTTCACACAAATTCCACTCATATTAGCCAGATCGATGATAAAAAACTAATAAATTATTTTTTGCACCTTAAAAAATTAAACAATGATTTATCTTGCTTAAAAAACAAAGCTGAAAATAGGAAAATTTTGCCTGATCTTCTCTTAGAAGAATTGGGTGGCAAAGGGAAATCTGCCACTGAAAAGCTTACACAGATTGCTCAAAATGTTGAACGTCTTCTTGAAAAAATAAATGACCGTCAAGAAATTGAAAATTTACTCCAAGAAAGCAAAGATGATCCTGACATGTTAAAAGAGGTCCAGAAGGAAAGATTTAATTTGGATGATGAAATTGCAGACATAAAATCCTCCATTATCGATTCACTAATTGTCGAAAAAGATGTTATAAATAACAACGGAGCTTTGTTGGAAGTCACACCTGGAATCGGTGGTATTGAGGCGGCTTTGTTTGCTATGGACATTTTTGAAATGTACCAAAAATTCTGCCATAGACTTGGCTTTGAATTCGATGTTGTTGAGTGTGATGTGGGCGAAAATAACGCTCTGGTTAAAGCAAGTGTGGTGATTTCATCTGGAGACGGTTACGCTTACTCATTATTTCGTCACGAGGCTGGTATCCATAGAGTGCAGCGCGTTCCGAAGACGGAAAAAGCGGGACGAGTCCATACAAGCACCGCGTCGGTGGCTGTGTTTCCAAGATCAGCTGAGGAGCTGCCTCCTCTTCAGAAGAAGGATCTGAAGATCACATACGGCAAAGCATCCGGCGCCGGCGGGCAACACGTGAATTCGACGCTCTCGAGCGCGGTCGTATGCCACATCCCAAGCGGAATAATTGTTAAAGTAGAAGACACCAGATACCAAAAAACCAACCTCGAGAGAGCGCTTAGCAAGCTCACGCACATCATACACACAAAGGCAATAAAGGAAAACCAGGAAAAGGTAAACTCTGCCCGTCGAAAGCAGACTGGCAGCACAGAGAGATCGGACAAAATACGAACTTACAATTTCCACCACAGTAGAATCACTGATCACAGGATTGGATTTTCAGTAAACGGGATGGACGAATTTCTTAAAGGCGGCGTTGTGTTCGAAAATCTTTTAAGAAAGTTAGAAGAACACCATGCAGATAAAGAACGGACAGCGGTTATGAATGCTCTTATTAAGGAGGCAAATTTATGATTTTTTTATATTTACGTTAAAATTTTCATTCTAATGCATTTATCTACCAGTATTCTTTACCTGTTTCAACTATTTAATATTTACAATTATATAAATTTTCAAAGTTGTATCTTCATTTTGAAATTGCTTTATATACTTTTATTTAAGTTGATAAAAGGCAAAAAAACGTAGTCATATTAAACACAAGGTGAATAAAAATGTTTTTTATAAAAGATTAAAATGGTGCTGATGCTTAAGCTCAAAATTCCATTTCATTGGTATATCCATCGATTAGCCCCCAAAAAAAATTTTAAAAGCAACCTTTTTCAATGATATTTTTTCATGTGTTTTGTCCCATCACTACAATGCATTACACCACTGAAGTAAGATTACAAACTTAATTGAAAAGTTCCAGTGACGTTTGTGGTTTACACAAAATTTGTTGTTAAACAATTTTTCCGACCAAATCTAACATTTTAAAAATTACTTACATTCACATGCACATAGTCTAGGTTAGGTAAGTAACATGACAGTGAAATCGGTGGCGAAATCAGACCAGGATAATGCAGTGTCAACTTCCGATCAAGAAGCTTCAGCATGTAGTGTGGTGGAAGCGAAGTTTGCGCAGAGGCTGGCTGCGAACGAGAAGAAAACCAGGGACCGAGCG
>CH002395.1:821520-838816 GCA_000149265.1 Ciona savignyi
ATTCGTCAGGTACATTTACAAATGTCAATTCCTTATTCAAGATTTTCAATTTGAATAAAAAATGATTTTGATTCTGCAAAATTATGTGCTCATAGTTGAGAAAATTGAGTTTTATTCCATAGAATTTTGATTTGAAATAGAGCTCAAAATCAACTAAAGCTAAAAAGCTCAATGTCTTTTATGCTATTTTAGGTGTTCGACGCTATTTAAAATTGGGTATTTTGAAAATTTACTGTATAAAACATATCATAGAATTTAATCCTTTTAACCTTTCTTGGTGTAGTGATTTTTACATATTGGGATATACTAATGTGCATTGCATATAAATTTCCCATCGTTTAACACAGAGATGAGCTGATAAGAATATGGAAAGGGATGTTCTACTGCATGTGGATGTCAGATAAACCACTGGTTCAGGAGGAGTTGGCAAACCAAATGGCGGAACTGCTTACCCAGTGAGTAGGACATGTTAGAATCTATATTTAAAGCTTAGTGCTTTGGCATTAGTATTAAGGCCGGGGTTACAGTTAGGATTAGTTCTGGGGTTAAGATTAGTGTAGGGGGCGGTATGAGAACTAGTTTCCATAGATTTATTTTCCAATTTCCCTTTTTCCCACTTTCTCTTACTTTAGTGTCATCCTAGTTACGAATCGAAAACTCTGGAATTCTGGCCGACTAGCAGTTTAATAGAAACGAAAATGACATCATGAAACGGCGGTCTATTTCCTTTTAATCCATGGTAGACCACTTAATAACATTTCCGTTGTACGTGCTTAGAGTGGATGGTATCTAGGTCATTTGCATTATGTGCAAAACCCTTTACTTTAGTTCATTTAGGTGATAATTACCGTAAAACCTCTATTTCACCACCACGGCGCTGAATTTTTCAACTCTTCCTTAAAACTGACGTTGTATTAGAGGTGACGTTCAATTAGAGGTGGCACTCAAATAGAGGTTTTACGGTAGTTCCATATCCATCCACGATGCCATTTTCCCACCAGGTTACGCAACACCAAGACAAGCATGTTGTACTTTGAGACGTTTGTAGCAACGATGCAACGGGAATGGTTAGGAATCGACAGACTCCGGATGGACAAGTTCCTTCTGCTCACCAGGTTCATGCTGCAACAAGGCTTCCAGTGTTTGAAGAATAATGGATGGAACGATGGTATGAATTGATAAATTTAGCAGTTATTTACAAAGTCCATATCCAAATCAATTTTAATAGAGCTACAGCAATTTTAATATAGCTAAATCAATTTAAAAAGAGCTACATAGATTTTATAAGATCTATGTCGATTTAAATTGAGCTACCTTAATTTTAATAGAACTCTGTATTTGTTTGGATATAAATATTTTTAAAATTTATTATTTAAAATTTTGAACTGTTATGCAACTAACAAATAGCATGCAAATATATGTTATATCGCTGATTTTCCTATTACGAAAAAGTACTGCACGTTTGGTGATAATTTTAATGGGCGGAATTTAAAAATAAAATCATTCAATTTTTTTATCCGAATATTTATCCTGAAATCAACATTCCTGCTTCAATACTTGTAATGATCTCTTCACCTGTACCACCAATCGACCGCCTTAAAATCTTTGTTAGAATAAAGTTTCAAATTCATGAAGTTATAAAAAGGTTGTGGTGCTGGGTGTCCATGGCTGTTGTTATAAGTGCTCAATAAAAAGTGCATTTATCCATTGTGTTTTATGATAATTAACAACATAAGTCAATATTGCAAAATGACACGAAAATAATTGTAATTTGCACCCAGGGCTAGATTTTTTTGGCCTTACACTATAGAACTTATCACAATATCACACATACTTGCTTCTACAAATACATAATACTGATTTTTAAAAAAATTAAATTTCCTAGTTTTGTACCTACTTATTTTTTTAGGTGACATAGACTGGGCCATGAGCATATTTTCTTACCTTACACTGTAGAACTTATAACAATATGACATATGACATAGAGAATATATATTGGGTTCACCGATTTTTTTGAATAAGTTTCTGACTTTAACACCACGCATCTATTCCGATCAAGCATTTAGTCAGTTTCCTTCAGGACACTGGCCGACTTGACCGCTATATCCCGGATCCATGTTAGCCTGGGGCGCTGGAGTAATGGGCCTTCCATGGCCTAAATTCCTGGTCCCGGTAGCTACTGTGGACCCGCCCATATTAATGTTGACACCACTTATTTTCTAGGTGACATAGACTGGTTCATGAGCATCTTAAGTAACGGACCACTCACCTGTGTGGCGCCAACTGCGAGCAAGACCAGTGGTCCTGCTCTTGGCATTCGTTACCATTTCACCGATATCTACCTAGAAGAACTTACCACTATAGCTGAAGATTCTATAGCATCAAATAAGGTAGTATTTGTTATATTTTTAAAATTGTCTAAATGCATTTATGTATAGACATTGTTTAGGACAGGACCCTTCAAACTGTGGGTCGCACGCAATACATGTTTATGGTATGTGATTAAAAGTATGTTTAAGACATTCAGAGTACGATTTATTTACTGTCAATTTCTTATTTTTATACATTCACAACAAAAACCCCCCCAAAAAGCTACTACTAAACCTTGTTACTAGTCAATACAGTATCAATAACCCAGTGTGTGTTATCGAATAACTGAACCTATTATGTTGTCCATACCTTTTCTTCAAGCCTTTAAACCACTATACATAAGCAAAACGACATCTATAAAGAGATTAGCCCAAAGCGAATATCCAACTTCAGGTTTTAAACCGACAACCTTCTGTTTATTGATTGTACTTATTGTAATGCTACCTTGGTCCATGTACAACCTACAGACAAAGTTTCATCTAAGCTATCCAATTTATGATCAGTTCAACCAAATTTTTTTTATGGATTTCACTTTTTCCTGATAATAGCATCTTCCTTTTTCATCCTATATAACGTTTTTCCTTAACAGCAACTTCGAAGAAAAATAACCATCAACCAATTACCATTCGTTTCTTTTTATAAAGGTGACAAAGCTACTAAAGCCGTTTATTTCCCTGATCAACAACACATCTGTCATAGAACTGAGAAGTAGAGTTGCTAAAAAGATTTTCCAGGTAGCGAATCATTTTAGTTTTTAATATTTAATTTTCTATTCTTTGACGAAATATATTAAAAAGTACTGTGGTAATTGTTTTACATAAATAAACAATAGGGCAATTGGGCATTATGAAAATGAAATTTCTGTAGAAAAGCAGAAGTTGACAATAAGCTTATACCTTTGTCATAATACATTATGCTCACCAGAGCTATTGCAGTGTTAAAAAAGACATTTCTACAGTGTTTGTTCAAAAACCAATTGGTTCAGTGGTCATTCTAATAAAGTTACTATTACTACAACATCTGCTAAGTAATGATAAACTGCTTAGTGAGGACACAACTGATTAGCTGGGTGATGGCTTCGATCTCACCACCTTTCCGTCAGACATGCTTTGGAGCTAACTTACGGACTTTAATGCTTAATAAATTCCAATTCTTTTTTGTAATTCTTTTTTTGCAGGCAATTCTTTCGCAATTGCAATTATTTTTTGCAGGAGATAATCGACCAGTCGGACGCTGCGTTAAAACTAGTAAGTGAGGTATCGGGGGAAGCCCCACCGGAAATAAAAAGACTCAACTACGACTACACGGAAGTGGCCGACGCTTTAATGGAGGGGAGTTCGCAACCTGATGCAATGGGGAGAAACAGAAAGAGGGTAAAGCTTTCTTTATTTTTTTACTTCAGCTTTTTTTTTTTTACTTCTGTTTTTTTATTTTTTTTACCTAGCTTTTTTCTTTTTGTTACCTAACTTTTTTATTTTTGTTACTTCTGCTTTATTATTTTTGTTACTTCTGTTTTGTTTTTTTGTTACTAGTAGTGTTTGTTTTTTATTCTAATCATCTAAAGTTATGAGTGCCAGTGGTGCAAATGAACCATACCTCTCTTATTTCACCTTAAGTAAGCTAAAATTGTGATGGCCTTGAACATTACGACGAAATCTGAAAATTAATCATTATTAGTTTTTCATCATGCACAAATTAACATGGTGATGCGTTTTTGACCCCTGGCGAAAGGAAATTTACCTCCTTAACTGCAAGTCATAATTCTAAGCTGATTTTTTATGCTGGTCGGATGTGATTTTATTTTGGGTCAATAGCTTTCGTATATGTAAATCGTGAATGTTACTACTGTCACAAACGCGATATCGCAGCTTAAAAATTGAGAAAGTACATCGATTTTTTCAACAAATATCTTTATCACCTTTCGACTATTTCTTTGAAGAGAAAAGTATTCTGATTTATTTTAACCCTTTAAAAACGATAAGTACAAATTTGTCCTTTTTGACATGTGCTCATTCAAAATGAAAAATCTTAAAAATTTCATGTCAAAACTACTAAAGTTTGGTCTCGTTGGAAAGCTATATGATTTATCCTTTAAAAACAGCAAAAATAAACGTAACTTTGCATTTGAAATTTTTAAGTAAAGTTATCTTGAATTTTATGACTTTTTTGGTCTAATTTGGATGGGAAAGTCTCACAAAAAATGTTTTTTTTTTTATACTACGCCCAAAATGTTGGTTTCATTTAATGTCTCTATGGCAGTAGAATCAGTTTCGCCCCTTGGGAAGTCCCAGATGTGACCTTACTAGTTTATTTACGATTTTTGGGAGGTTTTAAGTATCTTTACGGTTATAGTCCGCAATTTGGTTCAAACACTTCAGTTATAGTTTATTTCAAAGAAAAGTAGTCAGAAAAAGCAATGTGGGCTTGATAGTAATCTATAAGTTTCCTTTCTAACATTTTTTATAATAAAAAAAAAAAAAAAAAAATTTGGGATGGGTGGACCTGTAGCATGAAATTAGTGATGTAATATTGTTTTGATGACGTCATCCATCCAAAATTATAATATAAATTAGGGAAATGTGTTTCTGAGTAACTTTTTAAAAATAAGTTAGGCTGTATTGTCAACAGATAAAAAACTATAACAATGTGTAAGAAAGAATATGACGTGGACCCCCAGAGTGACGTCATCAAAAAATAAAAATTTCAGAAATTTTATTTCGAACAACTCTAGTGTTGAACATTTTGCCCTAACTATAACACGCGAGGCGCTAGAGCACTACAAAGCGGACTCGGTTAAAACGTGCAAAAAGAATCTCATTTCTAAAGGGTTAAAATAGTGCAGTGGAGCAAATAATTGTATAGATACTTAATGCAAAAATAACCAACAAAATAGAATTTCAATTTTATGTATATTTATTATATCTGTTATTATTATATTATTGTCATAATATTATATCGAATTTTTTTTTATTTGCTTGCTTTTCAAGTGTTTTTCGACAGATTCGAATATGGTTTACATGATTTGGATAAGTACATCGCTTATTAAGTATACTAATTATGCATTTTAACCGTATCGCCAACACTTTTACAATTAGGTCTACAAGCTTTTTTACTTTCTCTTGAATTATATTTCAAAGATTAAAATTATGGCTTAGTTGATGTGCTTACAATGCATTTTAACCACAGCACTCACAACTTTAACCCCAGGTCTACAAGCTTTTTTTTACTTGCTTTTGAAGTGTATTTCGAAGCAATTAAAATTATGGCTTAGTTGATGTGCTTTCCATGCATTTTAACCACAAATCAACATAAAATAGAGTATTTGGCATCTTCACCACCCGCAACTTTAACCCCAGGTCTACAAGCTGGTGCAGAATCTCCGCGAAGTCGCATCAGGCAACCTCCCACTCGACGACTTTCCCAACATCCCACCGGATGAGGAAGAACTCCCGGATTGGAAGATGGAGGATAAGATGGCCAAGGACCTCGCGTACAAGATGACCAAGGAACTGGATGAAGAGTACAAGTAATTTGATGCTTTTTTAAGTTTAAACTTGTTTTTGAAGAGCTGTTTTTTAAATAATGGTAGGCACAAATATGTGTCATCGTGGTATGTGCATCATTTTTTTTGAAATATAAAGTAATGTGCGTCACTTTTTTGAAATATAATGTGATATGCATCATTTTTTTGAAATATAATTTGATGTGCATCACTTTTTTGAAAAATAATGTGATGTCCATCACTTTTTTAAAGTGATTTGGTGCAAATGTACATCATCGTAGTAAAATGCACATCTTGGTAGGATTATTTTTACTTAGTCTGTTTTTATGATTTTTAAGCATTGTTTTAGTTGAGAAATTGCACAATTTATAGGGCAAGAGTTATGCCTCAACTGTTTGCGCCTTTGAGTGTAAATGTGGCATGGAATTATGGGTTTCGTTTATACCTGCATTACAAATACAACAGTAAATTATGTACAATATCCAAACATGTAAGCCTAGTGGCTACAAATTATTATTACAATCAGCTTTTGCGATATTTGATCCACAGCAGCATTTGCAATATTGATCCTGTCTCTTGTCTATTATTTTAAACATTCTATATCCCAGATTATTTTTTGGTATTTTTTCATAAAAAAATTTCATATAGTGATATAATATTAATATATTTCTGCAGTATTCTTGTAAGTGTTACAAGTATAGTGTTTACGCAACATTCTTTATTTTCAAATTAGAGAGAGAAAAAGAGAGAAGAGAGAGAGTAGAAAGCTCAAGAGAAAGGCAACGGAGGTAGAGGACGGATTGTGTGAAGCTGATTTACTTACAACCACCATTGAAGTAAAGAAAACTGGTACAAATCCTTATTTTTCAGCTTACTGAATTCTTACATCCATATTTTAGGTATAACCACACATCTAGTTTCTTCTATCAGATAATCAATAAATGTAAAAGTATCATTGCTATTTTTTAATGGTCAGTAAATTTCATAGTAAAATTAGTCGGCTGTTACTTTTCAGAATCTACTGAAAATGCTACTAAAAAGACGTCGAAAAACAAGTACGCTAAAGTGAAAAACAAGAACAAGAAAAAACAAAAAAGTGAAGAGAAACTCGCTGACAAAACTGCAGAGAAAGTATCAACTATAAAGGCCGAGGAAAACTCAAGAATTGCAAATGATCAAGACACTTCATCCGAGGGGATTTTGGTCGGCTCTGCGTTCTCGGGATTAAGCAGTTCACTGGAGCAGAGTTGCACTGAAACTGACATGGATTGCACTCTGACGGAGCTACTGCAGAACAGGAAACAGGATGAAAATCCGGGGGTTGAATTTGTGGAGTTGGTTGACGCGAAAGAAATGCCGAAAAAGCGAAAAGTGAAAACGCCTAAAAATGCCCAAAAACGTCAAAGGAAATTGGATTTATTAAAAGAATCGGTAAAAGTGAATAAATTGGAAGAAAACGTTAAAGAAATTGTAGAACCTGTTCAAATTCAAGCTGAGACTGTAGATGAAACAAACAGTGGTGATGCTTTTATTGAAAATACGAAATCTACTGTTAAAAAGAAGCCGAAAGTGAAAAAGTCCACGAAAAAGAAAAAAGCGAAAAATAATCTTGTTCCAGAGGCACAACCGATCCAAGAAAATGTTGTTGATTCTACTGTATCAGCCGATAAAACTGAACCAGATTCCGAAATCACTGCCAAATTTGCCACCTTTACAAGCACAGTTGAACCCACTGCGGCGTTCTTTAAACCTGCTGTGTCAAAAGCGAAAGCCAAAACGACTCGACCTAAAAAGCGAGCGGCTTCTATCAATGATGTCCATGCTTCTAAGAGAGTGTCATTCGAAATGTCAAAAATACAGGTGAATTTTGTCATAAACAATAGATTTTTTTTAAACTTTTTTATTGTTTTATTTTAGTGAAAAGTTACACTTTATTTTTTTTCTGTTGGATTAAATGAACTGTACAAAAAATTAATATCCCTTTATATCTTATTAACATGTATGCTTTGTTTTAATTTTTGATAATAATATGTATAAATAGAGATGGGTTTCAAATAGGAAATTCATCTAGTAGGCCTAGGTATTACTGGTTTGATAAAACTTTTAAAGGTTAAAACTTTTGTGGGTTAGTTAAAACTATAGTGAATTATAAGTTTTGTTCTTTAAAAATAATGTTTGTTAAAACTTATGTGGGTTTAAGTCTATTTGGGTTAAAATTTACAAGGGTTAAAACTTGTATGGGCTGAAAATTTAAAACTTTTATAAATATTCGGGTGGGTGGAAATTTTATGAAACTATTGCATTATGATATTGGCCTAAATTACATATTAAGTACGTCAAAATGGTCATATTACTCTTTGCATTTAGTTATAACATTTATTTTCCCCTTACAGATTCAACCATTCCGTAAAAATGAGAAGTCATCGGCTGTTAGTTGTTCCCCCCATTCAGTCCCATTTGACCCCCAGAAAACCCCCGATTTCGGACTTCTTAAGCCCAAAAGACCGGTCACGCGTAGATCTAAAGCTTCGGAATTTTTTTGAAACTGGACTCCCAAAGTGCTGTAATGAATTGCAATAATCGTGCCTTTTCAGTTTAAACCATGGTGAATTTGTGAAATAAAAACAGCGAAATATGATTATGCAATGATCTTTGATGTATGGTTATGGATAAGGAAAAGATTAACAGCTGTAATGCTGTATGGACCTACGTTCGTATATTAAATAACTGATAAGAAAAAATATCAGTTAGCAAGTAGGTTGGTATAGAAATTGGTCCATATAGCCTAATTTAGAGTGTTCGGTGTATATATTCCAAGCAAGTAGTTTTCTAAAATTATGGTTGACTGAAATTATTGGAACAAGTTTAAATATTTGTTAATAGGACGTTACTACAAAAGAGACAGTTATGATGTAAGATGGGAGGTATAACAAAACATTTTTCCTCTTTAAAGTCTTTTTCGTTAGGTTTGTATAGAAATTGGTCCATATAGCCTAATTTAAAGTGTTCGGTGTATATATTCCAAGTTATAGCATGTGTCTTAGTATAAAAAGTAGTTGTCTTAGTATAAAAAGTGGTGTTCGTTTCTGTGTAAGTTAAAGAAAGCTTTATCTAAATTCCTAATATATTATCAACTGTTTAATATACTGTAGAGCTCAGTGGTAGGACATCAGTTGGATAGTTGTAAGGTTTAATTTAATCGCTAATGAGATACATGTATCTGAGGAAAGTAGATACATACTTGAACCCAGCGGGGTAATGGGTTGAATTAAACAATACAATTTGCCTGTTGTATAGAATATACTGTAGTAGCTGAAATAACCGGGTTAAAATTGACAGTTCGATAAGCATTCCTGCACATGATATTAATAAACACAGTTCGATAAACATTCCCGCACTTAATTATGATAAACACAGATTGATATGCATTTCTACACTTGAGTTTAACACACACAGTTTGAAAAGCATTGACTTTGATACACACAGTATAATAAGCGTTTTAATTTTGATACACACTAATAAGCACTGCTGTATGTTTTTGGGCATTTTAAAGCCAGTGTCAACAGTTAGGCATACTTGACCTTTTTTTTCATTAAACCAGGATACATATTACACCTTGCTTAACCCATACCCCTATTTAAAATGTTTGTATGCCCGGGGTGATTTCTTTTCCATGTTTAAAATATGCATAGAAAACAATCACACCCATTATGTTTTGGCTTTGTTTGTTACAACGGTGATGTGTTATTAAAAAAATCATCACTACTTTTAAAATAACACACTTTGCATAATTGACTACCTTATGTGAAAAGCTTTTAAAATTAATTGCCAACTTTTAATGAGTTTGTTTAAAACCTTTAATATGGTTTTTCAAGCTTTAATGAGCTTATTGAGGTTAAATACAAAGATAACTTTCTTGTCGCAATTTTAATAACTAACCAAGGAGAATATAATATTCAAATACAGACTTATGACATATTGTTTTAGGAGTGTACATAGCACTGTGCAAACAATAATGTGTTTGCCTGATGTTCAGATATAGCTGCTTTAAATAGTTAAAGGAGTTGCAACATGTTGATACATGCTTCAATTTTCTTCAGCTGTCCATTTTCTCATGGTGTGCAAATAAAAACAGCACTTAAAGTTGCAATTAGGTTTGTCATCATTTCTCGGGTTAAAGCATGACCCACTTGAGTTTTAAGTTTTTGGAAATCACCAACTTTCTTCAAACAATAAAAGCGTGTTTACTTTTCAATGAAAAGTCATTGAAATGTTGCAACGTTTGTTTTTCACTTAAGACATCTGGCAAAGATATTAAAAACAACAGGTGAACATTGAAAATTAAGTTCCTTGAACTGTAAGTTAGTGGGTGGAGTATTTTTTTAAACCAACAAAATGTCCAAGGGTCAGTACTCAATATAGACATCAAGTATTTGCTTTATTATGTTCTGCATCATATATAATACTGTTAAATTAGTTGGCTGAATCAAAAAATAAAATGAGTCAATTTCAAATACTTCTGCTGCTCTTTGCAGTTTCTAGTGCGTATGGACTGTTTGAGTCTGTGACTTTAGTGGACAACAGGTACGAAGGTATTGTGGTAGCAATCAACCCTTCTGTACCGGAGAACCCATTTATTATCAACGAAATAAGGGTAAAATGCAAAATGTTATTTTAGATATCATTTTTTTTATCTGTAAAGTTTAACTTATCTTTTGGTGTAAAGTATAATTAGGACATGGTTATCCCTAGAAGAATTCGGGGTATTTTAAATTCTGTCACCAGTTATTAGCCATTATAACAGATGTAGTTGTAACACCCCAAAGCATCCAATTAGGTAGTTTTTTTTGCAACAATCATTCAAAACCATAGCAGTAAAATGATACATTAAAATTATCCATCAGCTTATATAGTTAAGTGCCAAGGAATACTGGTTGTTGCAATATATGTACTGTTACTAGGTTTAAAAACAAGTTATATTTTTCTAATCAACTTTCTAACTTTCAGGATGTTTTCACTGATGCATCCTCTGTACTTTGGGAGTCTACTGAACACAGAGCGTACTTTGGAACCGTCACCATTCTTGTTCCCTTAACATGGAAAGGGAACTATAACTTAGCTACAAATGGAGAAGTTTATGCCAAGGTTAGTAAAATATTGGGACTAACTAAATCTAAACTCAACTATTACATTGTACTTACCTAAGATATAATAAAAGCATTAGCATACTCAATTGACACACTTTTAAAAATGAAACAAAATTTGCAGGCTGATTTTGTAGTTGCTGATCCCAATCCAATGTTCGAGAGCGTTCCATACACAGAGCAATATACAGAATGTGGTCAACCTGGTGAATTCATTCATTTGACGCCAGACTTCCTTCTTAAAGATGACTATGTACAAAACTATGGACCTAAAGGTAGGAAGCAAATGCAGACAACAAGGTACTGATCATCATACTGTTAATAACATTGTGGGGTGGTATTCTTTTTTAGTTTATTTGTTTTAACTATTTGGTATAAAATTTGTCATCAAAATTGAAACCAATGCATACCGTACAGGGCTGGGGAATTAGTTGTTAATTGCAAATTGGTTAACTTGATATAAAATTCTGGTTATAAGTTTAAAATTACGTGGCAAGCTTTTAAATAAACAAGCAAAAATTTCAACAAATATATTAATTTTAGGTTTCTACTAGATTACGGTTTGTTTCACCTGTAGATTTAATAATTAAAACCTTTCTAATTTCCAAGCCACAAAACCACTTCCATTCCGCTCAGGCAAGACTGTGATACACGAGTGGGCTCACTTAAGATGGGGGGTTTACGATGAATACGCAACTGAGGGTTACGAACCATTCTACTACAGCACACAAATATATGATCAAGGATATGTAGAGGCGACCAGGTAAGATAGTATGTGGCAATGAATTACATGCTTGGTGAATGGTTGCAGACTATTTTTTGTTGACACTTGTGAAGAATCAGGTGCTTTTGTGGTTGGTTGGCGTGCTTGTACCTTTTACTGAATCTGACCTGAGTTCTCCAACTATTTAGACTCCGAATTGACTCTGTCTCGGAAGTTTTCTTTATTGCATCTTCTAAAACTAATACAATGAAACACATACAGTTTAACTGATTGACTGGACATGCCCGCGCTCCAAGCAGGCAATATTTTTAGGTCCGTATTCCAAAACGCGTTTCTGATAATAATATTAATACAATGAGTTTATACACAAATGTCAGCTTGCCACGTATGGCATAATGTATGTGAAGGATTATATAGGAAGTATTGGTTTGGGGATTATAGTCGGTTGACACGCAGAAGAAATGATGAAAAACAGCCGTGCGCGCATTAAAAGCCCACTCCAACAACTTTAACATAACTCTATATAATGTGAAAATCTGTCCAATGTTTACAGGTGTCCGCTTTCCCTGACTGGACACACTGTCTATCCAAACCCTCAAAATGGCAACAAATTGGAGGCATGTCGAGCTAACTCCTCCAACAACTACATGCCAAACGAAGGCTGTGTATTTATCCCTAATGGCCCATATGGTCAACCTGATGACTTAGATGCCTCATTGATGTCCCACCAGTTCATGGATCAGGTAATTTGAAAAAATCTGACCGATTAGCTTGGTGGGTTAGTCTGTCGCCTTTCAACAGAAAGGTTGCAGATTCGGAACTGGTCGCTAGCTAGTCAGTTGTGTCCTTGAGCAAGGCACTTAACGGACATTGCCTGAATCAAGCGGATTAATGGGTTCTACTAAATTGAAAGAACGTCTTAATAATACTCAACACACTGCAACATCTCCGGTAATCGAACGGTGGGGGCGAGGTTATCTGACGATTGCCCGTGTGTTTTTCCATTCACAGGAATAATCATGAATATACTATACTATACCAATTAATGACCCAATTTTAACTATGTGGGTATAAACAATTGCATGACCATAAGTGAATTTGCAACAGAGTTTCAATGCAGGTGATTCATTTCTGCCACGATGACCCAACCGACCCCACCAACATGCATAACAAAGAGGCTCCTAATGAACACAACCGGCTTTGTGGCCAGAAAAGTGTGTGGGAGATTATTATGTCCTCGCCGGATTTCAGATATGCCAACCCGCCAAATCCATCAATTTCCGATGTTACGCCGTCGTTTAGTATTATTCGACAACCTACCAACAGATTTGTGCTGGTACTAGATGGCTCTGGAAGTATGGGTGGGGTAAGTAAACAATAGATTTGTTTTAAAAATAGAGAAAGAGCAAAACATGCATATTAAACAAGTTTTTGACATGGTTTATTGGTAGACATTTAAATTTAAATGCACAAAAGGAATGAAAGCAGAAATGCTATGTTATTTCTATCCTGGCAGCTTACGATCTAGCTGCTGAACTTTTAGGATAGGTTGTTAATCTGCGGGGTTTTGATGAAACTCGCTAAGTGTTTTGCCAGCTACACAACCATTAAGCCATCAGCGGGTTTTAATCTCACAACCTTTCAAATGGCTGGGCACAGCAACACTCTAAAAGACTTCTCTTTAACAGGATCGTTATGAAAACATGATGCAGGCTGCAACAGACTTCATTATGAACTTTGTAACATTTAATTCTTATGTGGGAATTGTTGAGTTTGATTCGTCCTCCTATATTCGCTCAGACATGATGGAAATTAACACTAATGCTGACAGGGATGATCTAGTCTCAAAACTACCTGGCCCTCCGTCGGGAGGTACATGCATTGGATGTGGTATTCAAAGGGGAATAGATGTAAGTTAGGCTCTCATACAAAAACGCAATATAAAAATTATACACTCACAATGTAAGTAAATGGTAATACGTCTATGATAAAGCTATTTAGTAATTTATATTAGTTCCTTTATTGATCATAATCTAGTATAAATCTGAACTTAAGATAACTTACAATGCCCTGGGGGAATTTTTTATTTATATATAGTAAATAATCAATATAATCCAACCAATATGTAACCAACCCTGGCAAAATATACACCAAATAAAACATGGCAAACGATGGCAATTCTACCCCAAGTAGTATATAAGAGAAGATAAAATATGGACAACCAATATATAAACAACCATGGCAAAATAAACACAAAATATATTTTTTTCCGCCAGGTTCTTGAAAACTATGGGAATCCTGCTGGTGGAGAATTAATAGTTTTAACTGATGGGGAAGAAAATAGTTCCCCGTATGTTAATGATGTTAGTAATGAAGTGCTTTACAAGGTAATTTATATTGTCCGAATTATTTTAACATGACAACGGCAATATTAAATTTTTTATTGAATGATCAATGTATAGAAGAACCTGTCAGCAAGTTTTAGTACAACCCATTCACCCACTGGGCTCAGGTGATTTCCTTTAAGTGTCTTTCCCAAGGACACAGACACAAAACTGACACCTGGTTTTGAACCTATAACCATTCGAGTGCCTGCATATTTTTTTGATGTTCTAACTGACCCAGTGTGTGTTGCCCACATAACACAAGTATTGCTTAATTGTTATAATATCTTATGATAATTACCATTAACTACTCCTTAAGAATCGACTTACCAACAGTGCTAAGAATAGCTAGTTATGCGGTGTAAGTGCTGTAGAATAGACAGTTAATGTGGTGTAAGAAAATACATTTTGCTTATTTTGTATTGCCACTTAGAACATGGTAATCGTTTTCCCATTAGACACTCAAAATTATTAGACGATATATGCTATCTATAAATTTTGAATATTCTCATAGAAAGTTGTGGTGCATTCCATATTCTTTGGTCCTTCTGGCAACCAAGACCTGGAACAACTGACTGATAACTCCAGGGGAATAATGTTCTACAATGACCCTGATGATGTGACTGCACTGAAAGAAACTTTCAAGCAAATTGCTCACACAACAGATGGAGATCAGACTTCAAACCCGTACCAAGTAATAACATTTACTCATTACAGTTCATTACTAATCTATCCAAACTAGAAGCTGTCACAAGAAAATTATTTTAAAGCTGATGAATAAAAAAATCAAGGGTCTAAGAAGGGTGCTATAACATGGGCAATTGTTACTATCTCTTATATACAGAATACAGTTTTAAAAACAGTTCTGAAACCCCAATTACCTTTGGCTACTTTTTTGTGTATTACAGATCTACGGAAGCACTCATAGCATTATTTCAAATGGAAATGCTTTTGGATCCTTCAGCATGGACTCAAGTGTGGGCAAAGACAGTGTCTTTTCGTTTTCATGGTCTAATGGTGGCACCGAACCAACTTTTACTGTAACAAGTCCAAGCGGGACACCTTACTGCACTAATACTGGATCTTCCTGTTATAATCCCTCTGTAGTATCTGTGGATTCCTCTTTAGGAACCGCTGCATTTAGATTCTCTACAACCGAGGTAAACACTTTTTTATTCATTTATTTAATGTTGATTATTAAACCCAGTGAAGTGCTCACAGTTCAATATCTAAAAGAATGCATAGCTAAATTGTATTTGTTAAAACATGGCCTTCTATAGGATAGGTTATTCATGTTTATCCCCGTGAATGGGAAAACCAAGAAGGTTATCACACTGGCAATCGTCAGATCACCTAGCACCCACCGTCGGGTTACCAGAGCTATTGCAGTGTGTTGTGCATGATTAACACATTCCTTCCAATTTAGTAGAACCTATTAATCCGCTGGGTTTAGGTAATGTCTGTTAAGTGCCTTGCTCAAGAACACAACCGACAATCTAGCCACAGTTTCGTATCTTTAACCCTGCGACTGAAAGCGACACACTAAACCACCAGACAAGTTTGTCAGATAAACAAAGTAGGAGTAAATGGTTTGAGTACCAGGCAATAGGATAAGATAGAATATTCATCTTTATCCCCTTGAATGGGAAAACCAAGGGGGTTATCACACAGGCAATCGTCAGATCACCTCGCGCCCATCGTCGGGTTACCGGAGCTATTGCAGTGTGTTGTATCTGACATACACGTTCCTTCAATTTGGTAGAACCCATTAATCCGCTGGGTTCAGGCAATGTCCGTAAAGTGCCTTGCTCAAGAACACAACCGACAATCTAGCGACAGTTTCGTATCTTTAACCCTGCGGCTGAAAGCGACACACTAAACCACCAGACAAGTTTGTCAGATAAACAAAGTAGGAGTAAATGGTTTGAGTACCAGACAATACTACAAACCAAGTCGTTCCTAATGGGTTATGATCCATTAATCATTTCTGTCTAACTACCCACACATGGGTTGTGAAATTTGATGCAAAACAGTATGATTTGTTTACATAATTTATTTAAGTTGATTACATTTTAATAAAAATAAAATATTTTGTTGAAAAAAGCGTAAAAATTAATGGAAATATACCCCGCATTTAATCAATTAAAACCAAATAATCTTAAATTGAACTCAATTTAACAGGTTGGACAATGGGTGTACAACATCCAAACTACATCCACCCAGTTGGTCAGTGTAATGATCACATCCATGGCATCCAGTGTGGGAACACCACCTATTGTTGCTGAAGCTGGACTTTCAGCGACCGATGTTTCTACCGGTGGACAAGCTATTGTGGTGTACGCAAAGGTATCTAAATTTCTGTATATTGAGTTACATTTAGGTCATTAGTACAAAGACCTGGACTTTCTACACATATGCAGTCAATTGATTTAGTCGCTAAATTGTTCACTTTGACTGTTTTTATTAATGTCATTCATAGTCCTATCTTACAACCGTAGATATTACGTCCTATGGAAAATACATTTATTGGACCTTGTTTAAATCAAAGGCTTAAATATAAAGGTGGAAAAGTTCATTTTTACCCTACTACATTATAAAGTATTAATGTCTAGATTAAACTGCACCTCATGTTTAATCTACCCAATAGGTAACCCAAGGTCACCAGGCGATAACTGGCGCAGTAGTAGATGCTAAAATAGCTTCAACTGGTGGAACTGTAACCACCCTTAGACTCGTGGATACTGGCTCAGGTAGGCACATTTATTTTTATACAAGAATTCTAGGACTCAGCCACCGTTCGTCCGACCGATTAGTCTGGTTTAGTGTGTCAGCATTCCACCAAAAGCAGGTACATAAATGGTCCGTGGCTAGTCGACTGTGTCGTTGGGCAAGGCACTTAGCGGATATTGCCTGAACCCAGCGGATTAATGGTTTCTACCAAATAAGGAACATGTGTATTATAACTTTTCCACTTTTATGTAATCATTCTAAGACAGTAACACTTTACCAACTTAGACCTGTATCCTTTTTATGAGAATTTTATGGTCAAACTTGTACAAAAATGAATTCTAAGTTTTAATACACATACAAATACCAATCTGCATTGACCTATTGAATTTTTTAGGGGGACATGTGCTGATACCGTAGAAAGTAGACTTTGCCTAAATTTTCA
>CH002395.1:840062-850945 GCA_000149265.1 Ciona savignyi
GGTACCTTTGCAATTATAAAAGTCTGGATTAAAACGAAACGTATTTATCATATTTATCTTATATATCATACCTGGCTGATAAAAGAAACGATAAGCCCATTAGTACAGTTAATCAGTTTGGTTTTACTGATGATAATAATTTGTGTTAGATTTTGTGATTTACCCTTGTAGCCTTGGTAAAAGAAGAGTTTTATGCTACATATGACTGGCTGATAAAAGAAATTCATAATGATTTTACATAGCTTAAAACAGCCACTGTTTAATTGGGGAAATTGTTTGATCAAATTATATTTTGTTGTTCATCATAAATGTATTGACTTACTCTGGGTACTCAGTAAATGAAATATATTGATGCAGGTAACAGTACATGGAGTGGGAAATGGTACAACTGTAAGAAGCAAGAAGTCAAAGGTTTCTGCTGCTGCTTACAACCCTGGATATGTAAAACCTGATGGTGCGTAAGAATGAAAGTAAAATAAGTCAAATAATAACAAAAACACGGCTCCAAGCATGTTGTAGCCATGCATAATGTGTTATAATTAACCTAAGAATAAAACTGACTTGTTTTTGGATAACACCTGGTCATATTTCGTTTTCCCCAGGTACCATTGAACAAAACCCGAATGGTTTAACTGATCCAAACATCCATGGCAACCAAGGCACAGATGCAACTGAGATTGAAGCTTTCTCAAGAGTTGTATCTCCAGGAGGATTCTCATACAGCGGGTGACTGGATTGTTTATGTCATGTGTGTATGGTACTGTGTAAAATAGTTTGAAATAAGAAAGTTTTTCATAGTAAAATAGTTTGAAATAAGAAAGTTTTTCATTGATACCAGATTTACATGCAGTGTATGTATTTAAACATTTTATGGTCTTAGATCCAACAAATTGTTTTTTCAGGCCACCCTCTCCAAGTGTTGATAATTTCCCTCCAAGTTCAGTTATTGATTTGAAAGCAAGCCAACTTGATGCTTTTGACCCAAAGAAGGGAGTTGTTTTGACGTTTACGGCGCCAGGGAATGACTATGACTCTGGAACAGGTAGCCTAACTGGGTTATTTTTTATTTTGATAATGACAGTTTTATTTATGTGGATGATAACAGAACAAAAGACCTAACTGATCACATGCTCACGGTATATAGTTTGATACTTATACTCAAAGGCGCTATAAATGTCAGATCTCCACAGTCAAATTGTCAGAAGTGTTGCAGTCTGTAAATATGATGGAAGATTATTGTATTCGGCCCGTTGGTCTAGCGGTTAAGTGCGTCGCCTTTCAATCGAGAGGTTGCAGGTGCGAAACTGGTCGCTAGCTAGTCGGTTGTGTCCTTGGGCAAGGCACTTTACGGGCATTGCCTGAACCCAGCGGATTATTGAATTCTACCAAATTGAAGGAACGTGTCTATCATATACATACAACACACTGCAATAGCTCCGGTATCCCGACGATGGGCGCGAGGTGATCTGACGATTGCCCGTGTGATAACCCCCTTGGTTTTCCCATTCACGGGGATAAAGATGAATATCCTATCCTATCCTATTGCAGCGGTTGGCTTTTGCCTTGCCTAGTTTTTACTATAAAATAGAATGATCAAACAATTAAAAAAACACACTAGTACACTCCCACTAACCTGCTGTGTAGTACAAACAGTTCTAACAATTGATTATAATATAAACCATCTGTTTTACACTTCTGAATATTAACAAATGCCTAACTCTTGCCCATCACCCTTCACAGCAAGTTCATACGAGATCCGGTATCTCTACACCAACCCAAGCCAGCTGAAAACCAACTTTGAATCTGGTATTGAAGTGACCGCAACCGCTGTAGTTCAAGGTGATCTGTCGAACCCAGAAGAAGCCAATGTAGTTGAAACATTTGTCATCAACATTAAAGATATTCCCCCAAAAGACCTTGTGACGTAAGGAGTAAAATTTTTGAGATATTTCTGTTGTAGTAGTACTTATTAAAGTGCATGGATGATTGTTTCATAAATGATAACACACTTTATATTTCATTTTAATCAAATTCCAACTTTTATCGAAATTTATACCACAGAGTTGGATTTGCAATGCGAGCCACAGATTCTGCTGGCAACACTGCCAGTGTTTCCAACGTAGCTATGATGAACCTCTTCCTTCGACCACCCCCGGAGTCTTGTCTCGATAAATATGGAAAACCGATAAGTGGCGACCCGTTTGAGAAGCCATACGACTGTCTGCACTTTTACCAGGTTTGTAATTGTAATACTGGAGAGTAATTAGTTGGTTGGCAGAAAATTATGTCACAATATTTCCCTGCACAGTAATAAGAAGAATAAATTGATCCTAAAAATGCAATAAGTAGTGTCATTAAAACTTTTTCCACAATATACTTAATGGATTAGATACACTTCTTGAGGATATAAAAATGCAGTGAGCATTTTAACATAGCCAATTGTCAAATTATTTTGTGTCTTTAGTTATGTTACTCTAGCTGTTAGAATATGTTGAATTCTTTGGAGAAATTTCTACACTACTTGTTTTACCCATAAAACACCCAGTTCAAGCAATTTCCACTATTTGCTTTGCCCAAGGACATAACTGATGAGCCAATGGCTGATTTTGATCCGACCACCTTTCAGCTCATGGTCTAAAGTGCTCAAATAGTAGTTTTATGAGGCTCTCAGAAGTTTCTAAAAAAGTGAAAATCTTAACTCTACTTCTTTACAACAGTGCAGCAATGGGAAACTAAACACCATGCCATGTGAACCAGGAACTGTGTTCAATCCAAATATTTCTGTCTGTGATTACCCCGAACATGTATCACAGTGCTCCTATATTGAATTCACTTCTACAAGTAAGGTTTTGCTATATGGAAATTATATCTTTCTGTGTTGACTAATGGTTAAATGGCTGAAAATAAACTTGAGCAATGTCTATATCAATTTAACACTGTGCTTTACCTTATAGGCACAAGGTAATCTGATATTTGCCAGAATGATAACATCTCTGCGTTTTCCCCTCCAAAGTGATAAACATAAGTACCGTATCTATGCTTAATTTATTTAAAATTACAGCACCACCAAACCCTCCTACGCCACCCCCTGTATCATCACCACCACCTATATCAACGACCACTGCTGGTAACGCGGTGCCAGTACCCACCGCAGGTAAATATTTCATTATGAAGATAAGCCGCTTGATCATAGTGCATCAGCCGAATAGCTGTGTGATCAAATCTAGAAAGCTTGAAATTTAATTGTGTCATTGAGCTGGCCACTTGACATGCGAACTTGGACTGTGTAATTTGATAAATTGTATAGAAGTAATGTGGCATATACAGGACTCGAATAGATTTAGTAAGCTTACTGTGCGATTTTCAATTTCCCAAGTACCCACATTTTACTAATCTTATTTTTATTGTTGTGTGTTTTTAGAGCATTATGTACTGGCCTTAGATGAGTAGTCGAAACCAGATAAGAAGCGATATTGCACAGACAATCGTTAGATTATCTTATGTCCTCTGGCGAGTTACTGGAGCTACTGCAGTGTTTTGTATATGATTTAAAGTTTAATGCCCAATGACATAACTAACTAAGCAAACATCTCGTTTAAACTTAACATCTAAAAGCCGACACACTAACTGAATAAGTTAGTGTAAATCTTAATCAGAACCACTACACATAACATGCCAATTTAAATTTGACAGACGCATGTAAGAATTCGAAAGGAGAAGCCATAGATAGTCTATTTGCTGATTCTACTGACTGCACTCATTACTACCAATGCAGCAATGGTAAGTAGAGATAGGATTACACCATGCTATGGTTGGGATAATTGTTTTAGTTATGGTACCAAGAACTGTCCTTTGGTGTAATTTTCAAGATACAAAAAGTATAAAAAATGAATTTAAATTATTGGGGACTGAATTACACCAAACACAATTGAATATATCTAATACTGACAACATGCATGTTTATAAATAAATAATGATATTTTACCAATTTTTCCAGGTATTCTGTACACAATGCCTTGTCCAGCTGGTCTAGTCTTTAATCCCTTCCAGCTCTACTGTGATTGGCCAGCAAATGTTCCAGGCTGTTAGCAGTTGAATATCTTATTATGGGTTCTAATTTTGGGCAAGGTTAAATAAAATCTACTTCGCGGAAATCTATTAAGAGTGTTATTTATTTCAATAAGTAAATATATGAAGTCAATATAAGAAAAGTATAATTAAAAAATATACAGAGTTGCAGGTTTTTAATTGGTCGCTAGCTAGTCGGTTGTGTTTTTTTGGGCCAGCAGATTAATGGGTTCTACTAAATTAAAGGAACGTCTGAATCATACACAACACACTGCAACAGCTCCGGTAACCCGATGTTGGGCGCAAAGTTCTGACGATTGCCTGTGTGTTAACCCCCTTGGTTTTTCCAGAGAAGCTAAAATAATAAGCATTAGTAAAAGGTTTATGATTTTCTTAGTAAAATAATTGCTTTTTTGTCAAAACCAACACAAAGCAAAAAGATTTTCAAGATAAACCAAGATTTTGAGTCCCATACACATAGTCACCATAACATCCCCAGTCGATCAATCTTCTTAGGACTGAGACAGAAAAATCACTGCAAATTTAATATATATCCTAATTTATTCCGATAGATTCCCAATAATTTGCCTCATTGCAATGCTTAAATGTTTATAGCGTTGGTTTGTGGTCAAATGGTTGTTGAATCGAAATTAGTCTTTAGCTTTGTTATATTCTAGGCAAGGAATGAGCAGACATAAACTAAAAAGATTAGAGACGTCTCAGCTTTTTTCAATACCGGTACACCGCAATTGCTAAGATAACCCAATGGTGGGCATTAGGTATTCTAACAATTAACAGAGATAAATGATGCAAGAAAAATTTAGACACTATTACAAAATGCTATTACATGAAACAGATTGACAGTCCAGTCAAGATTACCGTTGAACAGTACACATTTTATTTTGCATGCAATAAAATAAATACCTCAAGTTAATATATTCATGTATAATAAGTTAGATTGTAACCAAGTTAATTTAAGACATCTGGAAAAAAAATTAAGGGAAACAGGTGCACCTAGGAAATTAAGTTTCTTTTTGGTGAAACTATGGGAAGCTGGAACTGAATCAAAAAACGTTCGGTAACAAATTAATCGATATAGACCTCAATTTGGTTTAAAAGGTTATGACTTATATCTTATTCGTAATCTAAGTCTATTTCAATTTTTTCTGCTCCTTTTTGAAGTTCCCAGAGCGTATAAACTGTTTAGTCGATGTATTTATTAGAGTATCTCATAAAGCTTAGGCATGATTATTATCCTGTTTTTTGTATAAACCGATGTGATTTGAACGCGCATATTCATTGAGAACAGTGTGTGACCCAAGCTTGATTTTAAGAAGAAATCCCATTCAAAGAAACCGACCAAAACCATAGCGTCTTCTGACAACAAGCGAATAAGTTATCTTATTTGTTAAAGAAAACCCCATGTTTACACCAAGACATTAAGGGAAGTAGGATAGGATATTCATGTTTATCCCCGTGGGAAAACCAAGGGGGTTATCACACGGGCAATCGTCAGATCACCTCGCGCCCATCGTCGGGTTACCGGAGCTATTGCAGTGTGTTGTATATGATAGACACGTTCCTTCAATTTGGTAGAACCCATTTATCCGCTGAGTTCAGGCAATGTCCGTAAAGTGCCTTGCCCAAGGACACAACCGACTAGCTAGCCACCAGTTTCGCACCTGCAACCTTTCGGTTGAAAGGCGACGCACTTAACCGCTAGACCATCGGGCCGGACCAAGTCTTTATTATCAAGAGAAAAAGTTGCCACCAAAGTAAATAGGGATATTTAAGATTTGCTCTTGGAATCTCGGAGAGCAAAGATAGAAAAATCTATCATCGACCAGTACTGTATTTTACCTGTTTTTTTCTCTAATTAATATAGCAATCCAACCAAAGCTACCCAGGAGCTTTAACTTACTTGCAAGAGTTACTAGAAATCATTGGTTGGTCGATTTATACTTGGATATTTATATTATGCATAATAACAGTGTGACATTTTACATTCAAAAACAGCAGAAACATGCAACGTTTGACAGTTTGAGAAAGAGGGTTTACCCTTAGTAATGAATGCAATACTTTTTTAAAACGTGAAAATTGAAATAGCTCAGTGCTTTAAGAAGTACTGATATATTCAATACACTAACACAGGGATGGGCACACTTTTTTAATCAAGGGCCAACGCAAATTATATAATTTACAAATGACTTATACTGTTACTAAAGTTTTTAAGGAGTTTGTGTAATGGTGCAACAGAGAAAGACACAAACCTTCTTATGTTTAAATAAAGCATTTCATAGTTTTGTTTAGACACTTTTATTATCTCTAGAAAACAAAAATAAATAAAAAAGGTGTTCAATATTTTGTTAATTAAGGGAATTCCCCATTGGAAAAACCAAAAATCGGGGTTCGTGCATATCTAGGTTATGTATGATGAGCAAACAACGTGTCCTGTATTTGTTAAAACAAAATCACATATTGCTACAACGATTAATAAGTTTGAACAAAGTATCGTCATTGAAGCCCAAACACTCCAAATATGACGTATGTTGTGGTGATTATGAGCTCTTTGACATGTTGACACAGCTAATTAAAAAAATAGTTACATTTAAAAACATGATGAGAGTAAAATATTTCAGTGTTAAACTGCTTATTACCTAATATTTTATTAGTTTTTTTGTGATTCAAGTTGTTAAAACTGCTTTCATTTTAGTTTACAGCCGTGCCTTTGATCTCCTTATTTTATAGCTTTATGTCTTTAACTACCATTTATATATTTTTATGGAACAAATGAATTATGTTTTGATCTAGTTGGTTCATGTGTAAATGTTGTCTAGTGTAGGATATATGGCAAACATTATTAAATCTGAAAACATTATTAAATTTTTTTGGCTTTGTTGGTCGGTGTAGTTACCACTAGCTATTGCAGTTGGTCGGTCGCATACAATGGTTGTATAGGATTTATAGAAATTCATATTATCAGGGGTTATCATTTTTTTTGTATTAATAAAATATTTCTATATCATCAATTGTGCTAAGTTTGCATTTGTTGAAAAGTATCATCACTTTTAATTCATTCGAGGAATATATTCTACAGATTTTACAAAAATGATATTTCTGCTTCTTTTTTTGGTTGTTGCAGTTTCAGCACAAACTGGTAAGTTGATAATACTGGGTTCTCTCTTTTTTGCCTATACCTTTCTCTTGTCGTCATTTATATACTGATTACCTAAGAATATTGGCTTATTATAAATTGTCATATCGGGAATATCCTTCTACTAAAAAATCATGTATTGTAGGGTGCTGTTGTAAACCATTAATCCATATTACCTCCTGTTTCAGATTTACTTTATGAAAATATTAGATATTCATTCCCAAAGTTTATGTTATTGGGCCATGATTGACTTGCCTCTAAAACCATGTAGAATAGGATATTCATGCTTATCCCGGTTATAGGAAATACAAGCGGCGTAAAACACTAGGAAATTCAGATCAACTCGCGCCCGCCGTCAGGCTCACGGAGCTATTGCAGTATTGTGTGTTGTGTTTGATTTATACCTTTCTTTTACATGGTAGACCCATTATTGGACTGGGTTCAGGTAATGCTGCTAATTGACTTGCTCACCGCCATGACTGAGCTAACGACCAGTTTTAAACGTGTAACTCCACGACTGAGAGGTGACTCTCTAACACATCAAGCTATGCGGTCACCCCTTATTTTTCCACATAAATCAGCAGGTTTAAAAAATTAGTATATGTATCGGCCGCCCATTTTCTCATACAATATTGTTGGGGACAATTGTATAATGGGTATATTTGGTATCAGACTATTTTTGTAATATTTTATCAAAGTAATGTTGTTTTACAGATCTATGCTCACCATTTGTATGTATAAACGGTGGAACATGTGTACAAAATCCCGGAAATTATACTTGCTTATGTGTGGATGGGTTTGTTGGGTACAATTGTACAATAGGTTGGTGGTTTTAAACTACTGTTGTATTTTTTTTATTAAAGCAAAGTTGTATTACAGATCTATGCTCACCAAATCCATGTGAAAATAATGGAACATGTGTACCACAGCCTGGAAATTATAGTTGTTTATGTGTGGATGGATTTGTTGGGTACAATTGTACAATAAGTTGGTGGTTTTAAACTACTGTTGTATTTTTTTTATTAAAGCAAAGTTGTATTACAGATCTATGCTCACCAAATCCATGTGAAAATGGTGGAACATGTGTACCACAGCCTGGAAATTATAGTTGTTTATGTGTAGATGGATTTGTTGGGTACAATTGTACAATAGGTTGGTGGTTTTAAACTACTGTTGTATTTTTTTATCTAAATAATGTTGTATTACAGATCTATGCTCATCAAGTCCATGCAAAAATGGTGGAACATGTGAACCACAGCCTGGAGGTTATAGTTGTTCATGTGCACCTGGATTTATAGGAAACAACTGTGAAAATGGTGACTAAGCTAATATGCATTTCACATTTTATTTAACCTTGTTATTACATTTTGGTTTTTGAACATTGTCGCATTATTTTTTTTGAAATACCATTGTTTTGCAGATCTATGCTCATCAAATCCATGTGAAAATAGTGTAACATGTAACCGTTTAAATTGAGGTTATAGTTGTTCATGTGCATCTGGATTGATAGTAAACAAATGTGAAAATGGTCAGCATGATATATTCTTTCCGCATTTCAGTTATAATGAGTTCTCCTTAATTCATCACGTCATTGGGTAGGACGCGTAATCCGATTAGGTTAAAATTTTCAGGAATCTTAACTGGTATGTCCTTAGTTTGCATCCATATTTAATTTTTCGAAATACTGCTAGGGGGGAAAATGTAACAAAAGCGGAATATTTTTAATCATTTTGGACGTTATCAGACATATTTCTGGTTTGGAAAGGAATATTTACTTTAAATTTATGAGAAAGTTACCGTAGATAAGAAAAAACACAATTTAAATTAAAATAAAGCAGTTTACCTAGAAAAATCCCCCCAAAATAGAATAAGAAAAAGCAGTCATATACTCACTATTATTGTGTGTATAAAAGAGCTAGAAAATTTAAATGCAAAATATTGAGACAAGGAATCGGAATACGCACGAAAAAGTTGTGTTTGTTTGGCAATCAGTCTTATTTGCCCTTCATTTGTAAAAAAGGACATGGCCAAATAAAAATTATCTTCTGAGGATCTGAAGTGACAAATTCTTAGTAATTGGTCAAAGGAAAATTCCCGATAGACCCAAAAATATAAGCATGACGTCGTTTTGTAAATTTTCGTCACCAATTATTCTTTAACAGTCTGGTTTTCGGGACTGGTCCATATATACCCAAGTTATCATGGGAAATCCCCCAAAATATAATTTTCATGCGTGGATATTACACACTATTACCGCGTATATAAAAGCGCTAAACAGTTAAAACCAACACAAAAAGATAGTGGATTTCAGTGCGCAAACACCCATTAGTTTACAAATGCAGAAACAAACAGTATATCCGTTTTATTTTCCGGTATACTAAGAGTGATTTCATGTTTCTTTGGTTTCAGATCATTGTTGTATTATTTTTTTAAAATGCTGTTGTATAACTGGCAATCTTGCGGTTGTGTAATTGGCAAGATTATATATGCTTATGTGCACAGAGATATATAGGAACCAACTGTGAAAATGGTCAGTAAGCTAATATCCTTTATAAGTTTCATTTGTTGCATTATTAAAAGAAAAAAAAAATTGTTTTACAGATCTATGCTCACCAAGTTCATGTGAACATGGTGGAACATGTGTACCACAGCCTGGAGATTATAGTTGTTCATGTGCGGACGGATATAGTGGATCTATTTGTGAGATTGGTAAGTGGGGTATTGGTGTTTGATGATTAATTGTTTTAATCTTTCACATCACAGATATTGATTACTGTGTTTTAATTCCTTGTTTGAATGGTGGAACTTGTACTGATGGTGTAAACAGTTTCACCTGTGCCTGTGCAGCTGGTTACAATGGGGACATCTGTGATAAAGGTAACATTCAGTGTGGTTTTATTAATTAGTGAAAAAATTATATAATTTTAAACAAAATCATTATAAAAATACTCTCGGGCAATAGTCAGATCACCTTGCACCCATCGTCGGGTTACCGGAGCTATTGCAGTGTGTTGTATGTGACATGTTCCCTTAATTTGGTAGAACCCATTAATCCGCTGGGTTCAGGCAATGTCCGTAAAGTGCCTTGCCCAAGGACACAAATGACCAAGTAGCAACCAGTTTCGCACCTGCAACCTTTCGGTTGAAAGGCGAAGCACTTAACCGCTAGACCAACCGGCCGGACTCATAAGTTAGAATGATGTCATTCATCTCAGATATTAGAGTAACTTAATAATCTACCAACAGATCCGTGTACCAACGTAGTTTGTGGGGGTGATTGTGAAGTGGTGGGATCAAATGGAGTATGCTCTGAACCTTTTAATGGTGAGATTAGTATCTATATTTTATCATAATGTATGAAGTAAATATCTAATTTAACATAATACACTCACAGGTAAAGATGGACTGGTTATCGGATTGGCTTGTGCACTGGCCATTACATTCCTTCTGTTACTTGCATTTGGGCTGTATATGTGTCTACAGTAAGCAGTGTTGCCTTACTATTTTTTGCTTTGTTTAAAGTAATATTTCCAAATAATTTTGAACTTTTGTTTCCAATTAGAAAAAGACAGGTAGATGAAAATGCAATTGTCCACCACAATCAAGCTTTTAAAGGTAAACAATAAAAACAATTTTTATAAATAATATCAACAAAACCAAA
>CH002395.1:873542-889840 GCA_000149265.1 Ciona savignyi
TTATACAAAACATATGATTATTTTTTGGGCCATTCAATGCTGATAAACTTATATTGCAGATTCTAAGTCGGTAACTGCGATACGGATTTCTGTCGTAAATAAAATAAATAAATTCGTTGACTTTACTACTCCAGCATAAATCATATGTAGCATACACTTACCAAACTTTTGGCTTTTAACGGTTTAATGTTAAAAATGCATAATAAAATCATACACTGGTGCTTGTAGAGTAACTGAATCGAAAAAAAGAATTTTATGCCAGGTGGTCTGGTAAAGACGGTTACACAATTGCCCTTTATTACGTACAACATTTGTTCGTCCGGTTAGTCTGGTAGTTTAGTGCGTGGACTTTCAGCCGAAGGGTTGCAGATGCGAAACTGGTCGCTAAATCCGCTTATCCCAGGTCGTTGTTTGGCGCTGAATGGCTAAGTTTCATTACGATATCATTATTCCTTATGGTAGATGTCAGGGCAACATGCCATGTCTGTCAAGCGTTTGACGAAAAAAATACGGCCAACTCAATGTGTCCGATTTTTTCAAATAGGACCAATACCAAGTAGCTAATTTTGTTTTGCCATGTATTTATTGTTATGTTTGATTTAATTAATAAAATACTAAAACTTTGTGTTTTAAATTATTTTATTCCTCCTTGAACTTGCTATAATATTTAGATCACTCAAATGTGGTTGCTTGACAAAAACCCCAACCACCTATGTATAATAACTTCTGCATGATTTATCCAATGATGAAAGACTGTCAATCTTGGACTTTAATTTTAGCCTGAAAATTATGTTTCTCCAAAATATCTAAATTACAAGTTTAACCAGAATTTTTCCACTGATTTTAACCTACTGGTAGAGTTCAAAATACCATATTTAACACACTTATCCAAGCATAGTCTAGTGTCGTTATATCTCCTAGCTGTATATTAATTTTAATTATGAATTAATGTATCAGACTAGATATATATCAGTTAAAATTCACACCGGTGTCATTTGACATTAAAACACCAGGATTCCCTCAATCATATACAAAACCTTGCGATAAACCAGCAAAGTAGTCTCAACTTGTGAACAAATTTATTGACATAGAAAAATTTTACGCTTTATGCTGGTCTAATTTATCAGTGGTCACGATTATATTAATTTTGTCTTTTTAGCAGCATATGCTGGTAGTTTAGTTTTTTTTTCACGATAAAAACATGGAGCAGGATCTTTGTAAAAAATTTATAAAATAGGAAAAAAGGGCAAAACGTCAGTCATTAAACACGTCTACAATCCAATCAATTGTTAAGTTTTGGTTTTTTTTGGACGTTGCCCTAAATCCACATTTTCTTCTTGCATAGCAAGCATATTTATTCTACACCGATAATAATTATTGTGGCAGTTAAAGTATGAGTAAACTATGCAGTTTATAACATGTATTTTTATTTAATTAATTAAAATTCTGATGATTTTCAAAATGGTCATCTGTTAATCTTTTATTCAATTATTTATTTCTGTTATTTATTTCTGTATTTTTGCACAGCTATTTTAACAATACTGATGCTACTTGTTGTTTACATCCCTACAATGCACTTTTTATAAATGAAATAAAATTCCATTCTAGATCAAATACCAAGTTCCTGCAAATCGTTATCGCCGAACCAATTTTCTTTACTTTATTTGATATTTACCTTCCTTTAGTAACTGGGCATTTTTTCCTACCAAATTATTTCACACCCCGTTAAAAATGTAAATTTATTTTATTCAACACAATTATAACCGAGAATTAACCCATTCAGTCTCAATATAAAATCAGTGGTTAACAGCCTGGAACATTTGCTGGCCAATCACAGTAGAGCTGAGCAGAATTGAAGACCAGACCAGCTGGACAAGGCATTGTGTACAGAATACCTGGAAAATAAATGGGTAAAATATCATTATTTATTAATAAACATGAACGTTGCCAATCCTAGAGCTAGGCAATTGTATTTGGGTAATTCAGTCGCCAATAATTTAAATTATTTATTATTCTTTTTGTATCTTGAAAATTACATCAAAGGACAGTTCTTGGTACCATAGTTAAAACAATAATCCCAACCATAGCATGGTGTAATCCTATCTCTACTTACCATTGCTGCATTGGTAGTAATGAGTGCAGTCAGTAGTATCAGCAAATAGGCTATCTATGGCTTCTCCTTTCGAATTTTTACACGTGTCTGTCAAATTTAAATGGGCATTTTTTTTAATATACTGTATGTGTGGTACCAATAGGCCAGCCACTAAGTATACACTACATTGCAATAGCTCTGGTAATTCGACGAAAGTCACAAAATAATCAGGGATTGTCGGTGTAATAACACCTTATGCATTTTTTAATTGAGGGAATAAAACATAAATATCCTAGTGAACAGAAAATTCACACATCTCTTAAAGTAAATTGTTGTGATTTTTTTACTTTATCAGTCCGATCGATTAGCTTGGTGGGTTAGGGCGTCTCCTTTAAGCTTAAGGGTTGCAGGTTTAAAACTGGTTGCTAGCTAGTTGGTTGTGTTTTTGTAACGGATATTGCCTGAGGCTAGAGAATTGATGGGTTCTACTAAGTTAACATCCCAATGATACACATCATACTGCAATATTCAGTATTCACTAAGCCTCTGGTGGGCATAAATTGCTGAATATATGTGTGATAACACACTTTGCCATCCTATGCATCAATAAACAGTCTAAATTGAATTAAAGATTCTAGCTTTGGCCAACATCGTTATACTGACCGAAGCTATCGCAGGGTGTTGCATATTAAGCTCACATTACTTTTGTTCAACCCAGCAACAATCGCACAACCTTTTAGCAAATGTGGTACCATAAGGCTGATATATACCTGAATTAGGTACTGGCGGCAGATTACCATCTGTTGTTGTTGCAGGTGGGGTTGTAGTAGCAGGTGGGGGAGGGGTTGTCACAGGTGGTGGAGGGCTTGTCACAGGTTGGGGAGAGGTTGTCACAGGTGGTGGAGGGGTTGTCACAGGTGGAGCGGGTGGCGTAGGGGGAACTCCAGGTGCTGTGGCTTTAATATTTTGATCAAAATAAATATACATAACGGGCTACTTTGAAGAATGGGATGTTGGGTTTACTAGGGACCACTAAAATTGAAGATTATAGCACATGGGATGATGAGAAGTCATCAGATTTCTGTCCGACCGTTTAGCTGGTGGTTTAGTCGACGCCTTTTAGCCAAAGGGTTGCAAATTTGTAACTGGTCGACAATTAGTCAATTGTGCCCTTTAACAAGGCACTTAACAGACATTGCCTGAACTCACTGATTAATAGGTTATAATAAACCAACAGAACTTGTGAATCATATACTACATATTGCAATAGCTCCGGTAACCCAAGGTTGGGCACGAGGTGATCTGACAATTACTCGTGTGTTAACCCCCTTGGTTTTTCCATTCATAGAAATAAACATCCTATCCAGATTACCTTGTGTGGGAATTGGTTAACTACTGTGAGGTGTTAAATTTAATATTTGCTTTAGATTTTCTTTAAGCATTTACCCATTACTCAACATAAAAAGATATAATTTCAACATAGAACAAAACCTTACTTGTAGATGTGAATTCAATATAGGAGCACTGTGGTACATTATGTGGGTAATCACAGACAGAAATATTTGGATTGAACACAGTTCCTGGTTCACATGGCATGGTGTTCAGTTTCCCGTTGCTGCACTGTGGGAAAAAGCTGAATTTATTTGTTGTTAACCAAAAGATTTCAAGAACCAAAGTATTTGTTCAACTGCTAAGTTAATATTAAAGCACCTCTGACAATAAGCTGTAAGGTGGTCGGATCAAAACCAGCCACTGGCTCATCAGTTATGTCCTTGGGCGGGCATAGCAAATAGTGGAAATTGCGTGAACTAAGTGGTATCTGGGTAAAACAAGTAGTATAGAAATTTCTCCAAACTATTCACACTGTAATGACTAAAATAACAGGTAGAAAATAATTTAACAATTGGCCAGGTAATAATGTTTACTGCATTTTCATATCCATAGGGAAACACTAATATTCCACCAATTCAGTGTGTACTGGACGCAGTCCTAATGACATAATGAATCTGCATATTTTGTGCAGGAAAATATTCTGACATATAATTCAGTCAACCATTTATCTATTCGTCAGTGTTATTTTACAAACCTGGTAAAAGTGAAGACAGTCGTATGGCTTCTCAAATGGGTCGCCACTTATCGGTTTTCCATATTTATCAAGACAAGACTCCGGGGGTGGTCGAAGGAAGAGGTTCATCATAGCTACGTTGGAAACACTGGCAGTGTTGCCCGCAGAATCTGTGGCTCGCATTGCAAATCCAACTCTGTGGTTTCAATTTCGATAAAAGTTGGAATTTGATTAAAATGAAATGTAAAGTGTGTTACTATTTATGATACATTTATCCATGCATTTTAATAAGACTACTGCTGAATGTGCTAAGAGTTGTTTTACGATGAATGATCCCACATGTTAAAATAACTATATCAACTTTATCTTACATGTAACCAAAACTATATCAAAAATGTTTTTACTCCTTACGTCACAAGATCCTTCTGGGGAATATCTTTAATGTTGATGACGAATCTTTCAACTACATTGGCTTCTTCTGGGTTCGACAGATCACCTTGAACTACAGCGGTTGCGGTCACTTCAATACCAGATTCAAAGTTGGTTTGCAGCTGGCTTGGGTTGGTGTAGAGATACCGGATCTCGTATGAGCTTGCTGTGAAGGGTGATGGGCAAGAATTAGGGGTTTGTTAATAATTAAAGGTGTAAAACAAACGGTTTATATTATAATCAATTGTTAAAACTGTGTGTACTACGCAGTACATGAGTGAGAGTGTAATAGTGTGTTGTGTAGGTCAAATTTTGGCAATCTATAATGCTTTAAATTTGAGTTGTTTATTTTACTCCAATACTTCTGATATAACTTCTGGCAATTTGTCATTATAAAGCCTTTGTCCCACTGACAAGAAAAAAGCACAGATATTAAATCCAATTTTGATACCATGTGAATAGCTAGGTATTTTCTTTGACAGATTTAAAATTAAACTATCATTAATTAAATAAGGAATAATCTGAAGCTACCTGTTCCAGAGTCATAGTCATTCCCTGGCGCCGTAAATGTCAAAACAACTCCCTTCTTTGGGTCAAAAGCATTAAGTTGGCTTGCTTTCAAATCAATAACTGAACTTGGAGGAAAATTATCAACACTTGGAGAGGGTGGCCTGAAACAACAATTTGTTGGATCTAAGACCATAGATGTTTTTAAACATATACACATGTATGCGAATAATTGATTTTTGTTAAAATTAAAAAATTGCACCGAAAATGGCTACAATTATGTATTATGTATCTACAAAATGGATGTTTATTGCAATGTATTAGCTCTATTGGTTTTATTCAAATCATACCACAGTACCATACGCCCATGCCATAAACAATCCAGTCACCCGCTGTATGAGAATCCTCCTGGAGATACTACTCTTGAGAAAGCTTCAATCTCAGTGGCATCTGTGCCTTGGTTGCCATGGATGTTTGGATCAGTTAAACCATTCGGGTTTTGTTCAATGGTACCTGGGGAAAACGAAATATGACCAGGTGTGATCTTAAAACAAGTCAGTTTTATTCTTAGGTTAACTATAATATATTATGCATGGCTACAACATGCTTGGAGCCAAGTGTTTTTGTTATTTGTTGACTTTTTTTACTTTCATTCTTACGCACCATCAGGTTTTACATATCCAGGGTTGTAAGCAGCAGCAGAAACCTTTGACTTCTTACTTCTTACAGTTGTACCATTTCCCACTCCATGTACTGTTACCTGCATCAATATATCTTAATTACTGAAGAATAAGCCAATACATTGATGATAAAAAAAGATTTATTCAAAAAATTTGTAAATTTTCCTCAATTAAACAGTGGCTGTTTTGAGCTATGGTAAAGCATTATGAATTGCTCTTATCAGTCACTCATATGTAGCATAAACAACATTATTTACTGAGTCATCAAGGGTAAGTCACTTTAAAAAATTACAATTAAAATAAATAAAAATAATTTGTAAACCAAACTTATGAGCTACACTAGCAGACTTATCATTTCTTTCATCAGTCAGGCATATTAAATAAGGTAAATATATTTCATTTTAATTCACACTTTTATAATTGCAAAGGTACCTGAACAGAATAACGTCCTTGATCACTGAATTGTGTGAAATATCTGGAATAAATCCCATCATTTTCCCTCACGTCCGGTGCTAAAGTGTATTAACTATTTGTTAATACAGTAGTAGTTTTTGTACAATTTTAAGAACTATAAACTTCTCAAACAAATTTGAGGTGGATACAATAGGATAGGATTCATGTTTATCCCCATGAATGGGAAAACCAAGGGGGTTAACACAGGGGCAATCGTCAGATCACCTCACGCCCACCGTCGGGTTACCGGAGCTATTGCAGTGTGTTGTATATGATAGACACATTCCTTAAATTTGGTAGAACTCATTAATCCGCTGGGTTCAGACAATGTCCGTAAAGTGCCTTGCCCAAGGATACAAGCGACTAGCTAGCGACCAGTTTCCAGTCTGCAACATTTCGGTTGAAAAGCAACGCACCAGACTAATCTGTTGGACAAGGATGGTTTAAGTCCTAGAATTGTTGTATAAAATGGATGTGCCTACCTGAGCCAGTATCCACGAGTCTAAGGGTGGTTACAACTCCACCCGTTGAAGCTATTTTGGCATCTACTACAGCGCCAATTATCGCCTGGTAACCTTGCATTACCTAAGATTGTAGTAGGTTGTGGTGCAGTTTAATCAATGGATTAATAATTAAAGTATTTGTTTTGTTTGTCCCCCGGTAATGGAAAACCAATAATCAAATTACCTCCACTGTTGGGTTACTAGAGATAATTTAGTGAGAAATAGTGTTACAGATTTAAATTGTTAAACCACAGCATGATAGACAACACTATGAAAAAGATAATAAGAGCAATTTAAGCATATGGATAATTAAAAATGGCTTTTAACAGTGCAATATCCATAACAATGTTAGTCAACCTGAATAGCTAAGTGGATTGATGCGTTGTCTTTTATTCGAAGGGTGGCAGGTTGGAAACTGGTTACTAGCTATTCAGTTGTGTAGTACTTAGCAGACATCGCGTTACCTTATTGGATTAGGGGATTTGGAAAATAAAGAAGACATTTCAATTATTCACAACACAGTGCAATAACCTCATTAACCCAACGTTGGTCGTAAGTTAATCTGTTACCTGTGTGAGATTACTCTCTTTTTTGTCTAAGAAGTAATCTGTCGATTACCCATGTGATAACTCTTTTTGTTTTTCCAATTATTGTGATAAAACATGAATATCTTATCCAGTGTTAAAACAATTGGATTTAAGTATATCAGCAATGAGAATATGTGTAGAAAGTGTCACTATATAAACCCAGTACAATGAGGTAACATGTTACCGTGCTAAAGTCTCCTTTAATAACAAGTTTACCTTTGCGTACACCACAATAGCTTGTCCACCGGTTGATATATCGGTCGCTGAAAGTCCAGCTTCAGCAACAATAGGTGGTGTTCCCACACTGGATGCCATGGATGTGATCATTACACTGACCACTTGTGAACTGGAACTAGTTTGGATGTGATAACTCCATTGGCCCTCCTGATACATTGGATAAAATGTTACTTTGTGTTTTGTGATTGATTTTTTTATATTTATATTAATAAATTACTAAGTATAACTCTGCCATAGTATGCTGCGTATCTGTAAACCTATTAAGTTAATTTTTTATTCTAAATACCCAATTCTTATATTTTTTATAATAAACTAGACTAATATTGATCAGAAGAATTTGCATTCAACTGTAATTAGTAACTGAGACAGAGATATTTGAATTTTAACCCTGGATTTGCGTTTTTTGAAAACAAACCATTTTTCTATATTTTTATAAAATAACAATGTAATGTTATATTATACAAGGTCATGAGAAAACAATTCCCCTTTACTTTAGTTTATTCTTAAACATATTGGCTTATGGGTTTAATAATTATTATATAAAAAACGAAATGTTGTTTAATTACCTCGGTTGTTGAAAATCTGAATGCAGCAGTTCTTAAGGTGTAATCCACAGATACTACAGAGGGATTATAACAGGAAGATCCAGTATTAGTGCAGTAAGGTTTTCCACTTGGACTTGTTACAGTAAAAGTTGGTGCGATGCCACTACTAGACCATGAAAACGAAAATACACTGTCTTTGCTCACACTTGAATCAATAATGAAGGATCCATAATCATTTTCATTTGAACCCATACTGTGAGTGCTTCCATAGATCTGTAACACCGTTCGTTACCCACCAAAAAGGATAAAAATTAGTAGAACATACAACTAGATTTAGACAAAACACAGTCTACTTATTGACTTTATTTGACACACAATATCAGTGTTTTGGTTATTACTGACAATTGTAAATGAATTTGACATAAATTACTTGATATGAATTCGAATACAAGTCTCCATCTGTTGTAAGAGCGATTTGCTTGAAAGTTTCCTTCAACCCAAGTCCATTATCGAGATTATTAAAATACCATATCCCATTGGAGTCAATGGTCAGTTGTTCCAGGGCATTGTTACCAGAAGGACCAAAAAATATGGAATGCACCACAACTTTCTATGAGAATATTCAAAATTTATAGATAGCATATATCGTCTAATAATTTTGAGTGTTTAATGGGAAAAGAATTACCACGTTCTAAGTGGCAATACAAAATAAGCAAGATGTATTATCTTACACCACATCGTTTAATAATTTTAGGTCTTGGGAAACTCCTGATGAACCATTATAAGCAAGTCTACACTTAGCAGTAGTTTATGGATATGTTCATAAAATTTCATAAGCTTCAAAAAATGTCAAACAAGACAACCAACAACTAGGTACAGGTTCTTAAATATGTATCACTTATATCTATATTACCGACATATATATATATACCGGGTATACATTTAGAAATATCACTTTTATATTAAAATTAGTAACATAGTTGTTTATAAAACAGGTTACTTTCTTCCTTGCTTTTTTATGCAAATATGCAAGTAAAACTTCTAAATTTTAGCTAAAACTGTTAAAGGTGTTATGAAGCACAATAATTATAAAACAAAATATGTAGTATATGCACAGTCAGACATGGTCGCCAAACCTAGTGGTTACTTAATAAAAAGTAAAAAACCTTATTTAACACTTCATCGCGAACTTCGTGTACAAGCGGTTCAGTGTTTTCTTCGCCATCGGTTAAAACTATGAGTTCTCCACCCGCAGGATTTTCCCCTGACCTTTCAAGAACCTGAGAGAAAGACACACATGAAGACGAAAGCACAACAAGGATATTTGAATCAAAAAGTTATTTTTTTTGTGTGGCTGATTGTGTGGTTTTATATTAGTTGGTGTATTTTTCCGTAGTCGCTTGCCAAAGATTATTAAGGAATTTCTTCTACATAAATTATTTTCTCCTTGTTGTAGGTTATTATATGTTAAAAGTCGTGTTTTTAAATTGGATTATTATCTCACTGATCAGTACAGAACATATGAAAACAATATATTATATATGTGTAAGACTTTTTTATAAACTTACATCGATACCCTTTTCAATACCACATCCAATGCAGGTACCGCCATTTGGACGGCCAGGTAACTTTGAGACTAGATAATTTCTGTCAGCATTAGTGTTAATTTCCATCATATATGATAGAATATAGGACTGAGAATCAAACTCAACAATTCCCATATACGAATTAAATGTTACATAGTTCATTATAAAGTCTGTTGCAGCCTGCATCATGCTTTCATAACGATCCTGTTAAAAAAAATTGTTTTTTTATTGATAAAAACAATGAATTTACAAAGTTGTGGTAGAAATTACAAAAAAATACAAGGAATGCTTCCATAGATAAAGATTTTTTCCCTTTGTTAGCGAATATCACCCCTAAACCCAGTGGATTAATAAGTTAAACAAAGATATAAAAGTTTTGATTGTACACAACAGCAATAGCCACAGTAACCTAGTGGTAAGCACAGGGTAATTTAACGATCACCTGTGTGAGAACTCCTTCTGAGTTTTCCCATTTAAAACGAAAACTAAATACAATGCCTGAATCGAATATAACACACCGTAAAAAGTTTAAGCAACTGGACTTCATGTGCAAGTTATCTGACGATATTATTTCATTTTAAATTATATAATGTAGGGAAATAATAGAAATGCCACATACCCTAAAAAACTATTGAGAGGCTTTTATTCAGGCCATAGAGGTATAACTTGCTTGCATTTTCATTATTTTTTCAGATATAACATTTGGCAGATTGTTTAAACTAGCTACTTACCCCAGCCATACTTCCAGAGCCATCTAGTACCAGCACATATCTGTTGGTTGGTTTTCGTACGATACTAAACGACGGTGTAACATCAGATATTGATGGATTTGGCGGGTTGGCATATCTGAAATCAGGCGAGGACATAATAATCTCCCACACACTTTTCTGGCCACAAAGCCGGTTGTGTTCATTAGGAGCCTCTTTGTTATGCATGTTGGTGGGGTCGGTTGGGTCGTCGTGGCAGAAATGAATCACCTGCATTAAAACTCTGTTGCAAATTCACTTATGGTCAAGCAATTGTTTATACACACATAGTTATAAAAGAATAAACTATATTTTCGGAAAAAAATAATAAACCGTATTTTAATCACAGTATTGTTTAAATAATAATTGCTAGCCTAACTTTTTTTTTAAGTTCTAAAAAATTGTATCTTACTTGGTCCATAAACTGGTGGGACATCAATGAGGCATCTAAGTCATCAGGTTGACCATATGGGCCATTGGGGATAAATACACAGCCATCGTTTGGCATGTAGTTGTTGGAGATGTTAACTCGACATGCCTCTAATTTGTTGCCATTTTGAGGGTTTGGATAGACAGTGTGTCCTGCCAGGGAAAGCGGACACCTGGAAACATTAAATAAATCAAAGTAATAAAAATAATTAGGAGACAAAATTCTAATTAGTGTCAACAAAAAATAGTCTGCAACCATTCACCAAGCATGTAATTCATTGCCACATACTATCTCACCTGGTTGCCTCTACGTATCCTTGATCATATATTTGGGTGCTGTAGTAGAATGGTTCGTAACCCTCAGTTGCGTATTCATCGTAAACCCCCCATCTTAAGTGAGCCCACTCGTGTATCACAGTCTTGCCTGAGCGGAATGTAGTGGTTTTGTGGCTTGGAAAGTAGGAAGGTTTTTATTGATATTCTATATCTACAGGTTGAACAAACCGTAATCTAGTATAAACCTAAAATTAAAATGTTTGTTAAAATTTTTGCTAGTTTATTCAAAAACTGGCCCCGTGATCTTAAACTTATGAGGACTGTTATTTTCTTCCTACCTTTTGGTCCATAGTTTTGTGCATAGTCATCTTTAAGAAGGAAATCTGGGGTCAAATGAATGAATTCACCAGGTTGACCACATTCTGTATATTGCTCTGTGTATGGAACGCTCTCGAACATTGGATTGGGATCAGCAACTACAAAATCAGCCTGCAAATTTTGTTTCATATTTAAAAGTGTATCAAAAGTGAAATCGAATATGCCAAACACTATTTAATCAAACTCAATATAAAATATGCAAAGTTCAGCATAATTTAGCATCCAAAAATTTAGTTTAAATTAAATTGAATTTTTGGCCACAGTTTTATCACTAACCTTGGCATAAACTTCTCCATTGGTAGCTAAGTTATAGTTCCCTTTCCATGTTAAGGGGACAAGAATGGTGACGGTTCCAAAGTACGCTCTGTGTTCGGTAGACTCCCAAAGTACAGAGGATGCATCAGTGAAAACATCCTGAAAGTTAGGAAGATGATTAGATATAATATAACTGATTTTTCAAATTAATGCATCAGTGAAAGTTTGCTAATATGTAAATGTTTGGTTAGAACAAAATGATCTTTAAAAATGGTACTTATGTATATTTTATTAAATAAATTCACATATAATGTAACAACCAGCATGTAAAAGCATTACCTTTAACTATTTTTGAATTTAGATGACAATATTCGACTCAACACCAAAAAGACAAATTTGACTTTGATTTAAACATTTAAATAACTAACTAAATAATATTTTGCATTTTACCCTTATTTCGTTGATAATAAATGGGTTCTCCGGTACAGAAGGGTTGATTGCTACCACAATACCTTCGTACCTGTTGTCCACTAAAGTCACAGACTCAAACAGTCCATATGCACTAGAAACTGCAAAGAGCAGCAGAAGTATTTGAAATTGACTCATTTTATTCCTTACAATATAGTAACTTACACTGGCAGCCTTATATATATAGCAAATATGCTGATAAAACAAATACAGGCCGAGTATAAATTGGCTGTTGAAATTTATTGACGGGAAAATACCCCGCCCTATAACTTATACAGTTCCAGGTATGAGGAACTTAAATTGGTGTTTCACCTTTTGTTTTCCAAGGACCCAGACATTTTTATAGTTGGTAATGTCTCCTGCCACGTAAAAGTTGCGCAAAGCAAACCACTTTTTATTAAATGCAAACACACTTTGATACGATGTATACTGAACGTGTTATTTTTAAAACTGGTAATTATTGACATACCCAACTCACTACATCGTGGGAGGTGGAGATAATATTTGATTAAAAGCTTCACGGGTCTGGGCAGTTAAAGTTTATTGGTGAGAAAGGATAAATAAAACAAAATCCCTCCAACATGTAATAAAACATGCCATCTTTAATTATTTAATGTAGCTGACACTGCACAACACTTAAAATGTCTAGAACTTATTTGTTTGCGCTATGCTGTGTGCAGACTAACCCCATAAACCCTTTGGTCGAAAGTTTATATGTAAATGATTTCCTTGGTTGGTTATTAACATTGCATCATAAATTTATATTAGCTCTAAGTGATTAGGGTAATGTGTTGCAACAAAATTGGGTGATGTATTACAACATCCTGTTATAAAGCTCTCATATTAAGTTTTTTGACCTTGGTAGTAAAAGCGCTGTAAATTTTCAAGTCGTAAATTGTTTAAATCCAATTTTTATTGCTTTCTTAGGACAGCTGCACAACTCAGTAAATAAATGTGTCAACTTTTATGATAATACACAGGGCTTTTAGTTTTGCCTTTAGTCAGGCCACATTTCGGATATTCGCTGGTAGCCAGTGTTTCATTTTAATTAATTACTCCCATAAGCATGTGTTGGTGCATATAGATTTATGTATAAAAGAAGTTTTGGTGTCTTTTATTTGTATATAATTATGTACAATTACTGCTACAAACCACTCAATGATAAGCATCCATGTTTTGCATACATTGAACATAGATTCTGATTCACAGTGTACTGACAGTCATTTGTAGAGGCTCTCTTATAAATCCATTTAATGTACATGAAGTTTATTCGGAGTCACAGGGATGGGATATTCAAGTTTATCCCCATGAGTGGGAATATCCCATCCTAACCTGATGGTAGTCACAAACTATTCTAATGCTGTAGTGACTTCGCGGCTTGTGTAATATTTTTTGCACATCATATTAAGTTATGTTAAAATTGTTGAAGTGGGCGTTTAATGCGCGCAGGGCTGTTTCTCCTGTCAATCATATCCTTTGCTTGTAAACCGGCTATAATCTCAGAACCAATACTTCCTATATAATTCCCCCCACATTACTTTCGTTCTATGTGTAAATTCTTTTTTAATTAATTCAGTATCAAAAACGCGTTCTGAGATGCGGACTTAAGCACTGCCTGCTTGAAGCCACATCTCCAGGCATGTATAACGAATAAGTTTGACCGCATGTATTGTTCTGTATCAGTTTGCATTTTAACAATACAGAAACCTTTTGTAAAGAGTCAGATTGCGGGTCATAAGAGTTTTGGCTGAGGTCTGTTAGTTGGGGAACCTCAGGCCAGATTTAGTGCCAGCAAGAGGCGAAAATACAAATATAAACCAAGCAAATAATGAATAACCCCACAATGCTTTTCATTGTGATACCATTCAGTGCCTTTTTATTCAGGGTAATAAAACATAAATGTATTACCTCACCTCTAAGATTTTATTCTCATCTTTTCGTTGTCATACAATGTTGAAAACAAGAGCAGCAACTATCTTTTACACAATACATTTCTACCTCAGCATGCTGTAATATGTTCATCCATTGAAATGCTTATAATTTACATATATTATAAAAGGATTTTATTATCCTTTAAATTTGGTATTTGCACGGAATAAAATTTTTATTTAATAACAAACTAATAGTTTTAATTAATTTTTATATATTACATATTATGCATTTATACCAAATATCCTTGTTTTAGTTTAGTTTATTACATTTTTTGAACTTGAAAATGCACTGTACAAAAAGACACATGCTTTAAGTTGCAAAAAAATGGGGAAAACAAAAATCATAATAGAAAGTTATGGTTACAAATTTGAAATAAAGTAAGATAATATAAAAGTCATTGGAAAATTAATGTGTAAGTACAATATGCATGAAGTAAAAATTGATTGTTATTTTTCAACTATTAGAAAAACTGTTTTAACCAAATTTTTACAATTAAAAAAATATTTCATTTTAACATAATATAAGAGAAAATATAAAAAAGAAATTTCATTTAAACAAAATATGAGAGAAATATAAAGTTGGCAGAAATGTAAATTAGAACAAATGCAAAATTAAAGGTCAGTAATTAAATAATTAACTACCAAAAGTTAATTGCATATTATCAATTGCGATAATAGTAATAAAGTGTGGAATGACCAGTTTTAATAAAACATAAAATATGAAAAATAATTTCGGATATTCACATAACTTTTTTGGTTTTTGAAATCAAAAAATATATATGCATAAATTTATAATGCTAAGAGTAAAATGTATGTGCTCATATTTATTGTGAAAAGGTAAAGTCTATGTGACTATATTTATTGTAGTAATGGTATAATGTACATGACAATTACTAAACTAATAATTTTAATTCTTTGGTAAATTAACTTAAATAGCAAGTAAACAAGGTAATTAAATTGTTAAAAAATGTAAATAATGCATAAAGTAGTATATTGTAAGTCATTCTCAAATCACATAATGAACACAATTGTTAAAGCAAACTCAGCATAAAAAACGCCGGCTTAACTTTATCATCAAAAATGAATTGTTTTAAAAAAATTTTTTTTAATTCATAAGTTTATAAAACTATGGCATCATGGTGATTGTCAGTCATTCATATTATCAGACATTTTCATCAAACTTAATCATCTTTGCATTAAAAATGGCAGATTTTGAAGTTTTTAACTTGTAACTCCAAAAAGGTCAACTAGTTTTTTTACATTGTATCAAAATTGATCAGAATTTCTTTTCGAACACCTATGGTGAGGATGTCAAGCAATTTCTTTGCTCAAAACGAAGATAAATTCCGTTTTTTGTTTTATAGACAACATCCACCGCGTGTTGTATTTTGCGATTAGAACTTGGTGAGATTCTTAACTTTCTTAGAACCTGAGCAACTGCTATTTTCAACTCATTCATTGCAAACCTCTGTCCAATGCAATTTCTGTGGGGGAAAAAAGGGGAAAATTGTAATTTTGTTGTTAGGAAATCCTTAAGATATCATTTTCAGACAGAAAAAACAAAACAAATAAAGCAAAAAAAACTGTCATTAAAAAAATAATAAGGAAAAAAGGAAAAAACAAAAGGAAAGCAAAGAAATAGTCATTATAATACTCTATAATGAAATCAATCGCCATTTTAGTTGAAGGCAAAAAAATCACTGTACTAATAGCTAAAACAATCTTATTCACATAAAAGCTTAACACCTTGGTCCAGCTGAGAAGGGCACGTAAGTATATCCTTCCACATTCGATGAATTCTCCGGCAAAAATCGGTCGGGGTCAAACTTTTCTGGATCCTTCCAGAACATTTCATGGTGGTGCAGTGCGTAGATGTGCAGCACTATGTCGGTGCCTGTATAAAATTTTCAATCGTTTGGTCTAAATTAATTTTGTTTTGTTTATTATTGATATGGGCTAGGATAAGGGCATTTTGGGGGTATGTGAGGATTTTGGGGGTTATTTTTTTTCAACTTTTGTATTCTCATCTAGGATAGCGTCTGTGTCCGCTATATTTAATATTGATATTCTTTTTTTTTTATTGGAGTGTTTTAATTACGGTTTGGTCTTAGGGAAAAAACATGAATAAACT
>CH002395.1:919451-939190 GCA_000149265.1 Ciona savignyi
GTAGGCAAACAGTCATGGGTACAAAGGATGTAAACTACACCGTTTCCTACCAAAATGCATTTCTAATGTAATGCAATAAAATCATTCTTAATAACTTTAAAATGAAAACCAATAACCATAACCGTACCGTACTATATACTTTAATATTTAAGTTACCATACTAAATTACATACTCTAATATGTATGCAATTCGGTACGGTTATAGTGATTGGTTTTCATTTCAAAATGTTATTTTTAATAACAAATTAGAAAAGAGATGCTGTTAATTAACCAAGCTTATGTATAAGAGGTGCATACTGTATAATGCTCCAAATCATGCAGCATAATTACTTACAGCGTGAGATGCATCCAATTGTCCTTCTTTCACTTCTAGTTCTTGTTCAACTTTTATAAGCTCGGCCTGCAAAATATCAATCAAATATTAAATTCAAGAATAAAAAATCTGCTTTGGTCGAATACACAAAACTGAAGAACCTGGGATCTGAACAAATGCAAAATCATGTTTTTTTTGTAAAGAAATACCATGGTTCTTAAAAAAATCAGATTCTTATTCCGAACCAAAGTAAATTTATACAATTTATAAAGTTCTTTAAAATTAACTGAATAAAAATAACAAAAAAAAATAAAGGACGAAGTCAATGCAAACTATCATTTAAAGAGCATTTAAAGTTTGGCAAACTACCATTATTTGGGATTACTGTAAGTTTTAACCTGATTGGATAAAATGTTCAATCGGATGACCTTTTAACCAGAGATGCCTGCTACAAGCATGACGCAAAAAAACAACAAAGAATTTAAGAAAAAAGTATATTTCCTTCGGATTTAAAGTGAAATAACAAATGGAGATATAAAAGTCGAGGCAATCCACACAATAAACCTCCTTAGGTGAAGTCCTGAGCCAATCCTGATACGCATGTCTTTCTATCTCCTCAATACAACATTGCTCATATTCGTCTGAATAAGAATCCTCTATTGGATCTCTGAATGAAACCTACATGTTCGAACATTGTATTTAACCTGTTCTAGTGTGACGTTCTGCATTGTATGATGTAGAAAGTCCTTTCCAAAAAAGATTTAGTCTTATTAGTACATAGACTGACTCTTAAAACAAACTTAAGACTGTTGTCTATATCTATAAACCAACGGAATATCTATTTAAATATCTGAACCAAGATTTTATTGTTACTATTTTTGCTGAACACTGTTTTTTGCTTAATATGATATTGCTTCCGCTCATTTAAAATTACCTTAGACTCTATCTCGGATAATCCAATTTCCTTGTTAATCTTTTTACGAGTACTGAAAATGAAAAAAACGGTTTTTAAATGAACACATATAGCACAATGTATTAAAACTGCTGAGATAAATCACACCAACTTTAGGGCTGACAATCAAACAAGTACCGGTACTTATCACCAACAATATAAAATAAGAGAGACATAAGATGGAGACATAGATTAAAGCAGGGGTGGGCAATTTCTCCATATCTTAATTACAGGGTATGGTTAGATACAGTCTGCGGACACGTCAAAATCTTTTCATGGGCCGGACTACGGCACACCAGGCCGTATGTTGCCCATGCCTGGATTAAAGCATTGCTATTACCAGAGACAAAAGATTGAGACATAAATTAGAGCCTTTTCACTTTCAATTTCACAAGCAGCGTTTTTTAAGTATAAAACTAATTAATGGTAACAATAAAAGCTCTTACCTGTCTACAAAAACTGTTGCGTCACCATTACCCTGTTCTACTCTTAAAGCGATGTCTTTGGAAGGTTGAATTTTAAACTTTCTTTTGCCTTTATCAGACTTTGCTGATGCCACTAGTCTGTCTAAAGCTTTCTGGATTCTGACAGAGGATGCGTCTTCGTCGGGTAAAGGGGCGAAACAGCTCGAATGGTAATTTTTGATTTCTTTTTGCACTTTTTTGCAAGATAGGCACTTTTGCTTCTCTTTTAAACTTCTAGAGAGCTCAGAGCTAAGATTTGCTGCCTGGAATTTTGTTCAGAAATATTTTTTGGCTCTCACAAGTTATTTAATTTCTTTTTAGAAGAATTAACAACATATATAAATGTAAAAAAATATTAAAAATGAAATATAAATATGTACCGGTATGTTTCATAATTAAAAAGTGTTATATATGTACCGGTATGTTACAGCATAGTTTGAAGAACAAAACATAACAGAAACAATAGTTCAGTGGTAATAAATGACTAGGATTGAATTTATAATCATAATCAAATTACTGGAATTATTCTCGTAATCTAATTATGGTCTTGTACACAGTCCTACAGACAAAATCAAGCACGAGACAAATCATGAAACTATAGAAAGTGTAAAATTGAGCCAGAACCCAAAAGAAAAATCTCTACCTTACTATACAAAAATGAATCACTTCTTTTATTTTGTCGAATTCAAAACATTTTTTTATTTTTTCCTCAAAATTGAATCTTGTTGCATATAACTTTAATTACATTGATTTTTTAAAGTTAAAAATCAACCTCGTTTTTGACTGTTCAAATTAAAAAAAAAAGTTTTTGACCGTTCCAACTTTAATAAAAATAAATCTTATTGCATATATCTCCAATTACATTGAGAAATGCATTAAAAAAACAACCTCGTTTTTGAGAGTTCCGACTTCAGCCATCAAGTTTTCTATCTTCTTCTCGTACTCACTGAGGTGCTGTCGGAGTCGGTTGTCCTCCTCCGTGGACAGATCGCTCGTTCTCAGTGGGTTACTGTCGCTTGGGTGGATTCGCAAGTTCGTCTGGGGTTGGTTGACTTCAAGACGAGAACCGTCGGACTGTGCAGAAATAGATTGTGGTTTAAAAAATTTGATACTATGGGTGAACTGAATTCTGTGCCTTTTTGGTGGAATCGAAACAATCTAAAACCCCTGCCACACTGGTGCTACTACATGCCTATATCTCTAGGACGCAAGGTATTAAAATTCAAATATGCTCAAGTTTTAATGTTTATAACCAAACTCGTTCTGTTTAATATACTGTTCAACTAAAATTGTAAATTTAGTGTATAACTATCTAATTTCTCACATTTTAACAGAATTTAATTCTACAAAACTTTGGGATCTAATTCGCCTAATTTCCATGCAATTTTAGTTAGTGTGTGGGGTACATTATTCCGTTAATGTTACCCACATTATTCCGTTACAGGTATCCAAAAACCCACCTCCCATTTGAAATTCTTGCTTATTTTATCGCGGGTGCTGGTTTTACCAGGGGCGGGAACCCATGGGCCGTTGAGGTCTTTCCTACGAGCTCTGGGACCTGGTCTAACACTGTGTCGGTCATTTCCACCCTTGAAGTGAAGAGAACTCTGTAAAAATGAAAAATAAAAGTTAATAAGAATAAGTTCAGACGAGTTTATTGGTAGTACGCCACATCAATTGAAATCAAAATGTAAACAATGCATCCTTGGAAGGCATTTAGCCATAACTATAAGGTTGTTACATGGTTAAAAAAATTTAGCAATATTTCCATCACTGAGTGTTATAGCTCCTAAGTGGGAATATAGTAATATAATAAATGACTGTGTTTGTATGTCCCTCTGTGACAAGACATGACTATTCTATATTTTAAAACGAATCTAAACAACTAACAGAATTGATGAAATAGTCACAGAAATCTACATTGCGAAGTATATTTCAAATTATTGCACAGCGAAATAAAGGTAAATTTGTGTATTTACAGTTTAAAATAAACCGGTGGTGACGTTTATATAACTAACATTATGTTTATATATCTAACATGACGTCTTTATTATGGATTTGTAATTCAGGAGTAAGAGGAGCCAAAAAAGGATTTAAGACTAGATTACAATTAAAAGTGGGCAAACCAAGGACTAAAAACTTGTAGTAAAAAACTGCATTCTATTCAGTCAATTAACTGAACTATTCATGAAATAAGAAATACAATACCGGTATCGTAAAAACGCAAACCTATACTTGATATTCAAAGAACTGCAGAAACCACACACAGTCCTATCACCTGTTTTGAAAGTTCTCCTTTTTTCGGTTTCTTAACATGAACATGCAAAGGAGTGTTATCCTGCACATGCACATGGATCGGCGATGACATTATGCAATTACAATGCTTATAATATACTTTATACAATACAACTTAAACAAAAATCTAAAATAAATGAATGTTAATTGTTAAAGACAGTAAAATTTCCCCTTAAATGTTTACTTTATTTTAGGAACGGGTTTTTATAATTTGTAATTGCTGAACTAACACAGCCAACAAGGTTGATTCTAAAAAAGATTGTGGTACTGGTATTTTACTGGCAGGTTCATTAGCATCATGTGTGCATGTTCTGCCACTTTTCATTTTTGGTATCTTTTTTTATTAATATTTTTTCCTCAGATGACAAAGAGAAAAAACAACTATATAAAAAGATATAACTTTATGGCAGTATGTAATTATGTAAAAAAGGCAATAAAATCAAAATATGCTGTGATTCATATGTCCACACTTGTTATTTTACAACAAGTTTATATTGCAAAAAAAAAATGCATTTCCAGCTATGATTTGTAATTTGTACTTAAAATCATCAAAAGTCAAATAAGAATAGTGTTAAACTGTGCATATCTGGGGTGAAATTTATATGGTATGGGAAACGTTTATGAGATTTAAACCATCATTAATCGGTATTGTAATTTTGATACAAATGATTGAACGCTTAAATTTAAAATGTCATCAACAGGGATAGGACAGTTTTGTACAGAAATTTCAGTTGGTTGGGAATCGCCACCTTGATTGTAAATTAGTTTTACCATTACACTGGATTGTACACCATTTGCCTTTTTATAAAACACCTCTAGTATTTTACAAGTAGGACTACTTTCTACAATATTAAAGGAAGCATAGTTTTGATATGCGGATAGTTCCTTATCAGTGTTAGACTCCATTTCGACAGGCTTACAATTGTTTTTTCGTTGCATGTCTGCAAACTCAAGTAGTCGGGTGATTTCGTCATAAGTAATATCCTCAAATAAGGACTTCGCAACTGGGGAATCTGCAGTAATCTCCATTTGCAGTTTTTCGATTTCCTGAAATTGTTTTTTGACAATTTCCTTTGCTAGTTTTTCGTTTACAAAATCCGTTAAAAATACTTCCGCTTTTGCTTTGAAATCCTTGGCTAGTTGAAGAAGTTCTTCTTTTTTCACCAATATTGCTTCATGCACGTCTTTCAATGATTGAAATTGAAGACAAGCGACCTCGGTTTCATCGAGCACTTTTAGCAAGTTTTTGTTTCGAATTTTCACAGCTTTATGAGCTTTGATTTCCGGGTTGGAAATGGCCCCCATTTCTTCAATGCTTGCCTGCACTTCTTCCTTCATCCATTCACTCTCCGGTTTTCCGATTTCAGTGAGAAAAATTATGTACGAACTTAATGTGGTGATAGTTTTCCGCAGATTTCGCAGGGTGTCAATGTTAGCTGCATACGCAGCATCTAGATCTTCACTTAAAGATTCATGGGATCGTAAATCGTCTCCGAGAGTTGATAAATAATCAGATAGAGCTTGCAGCTTTTCCATTATTTTTAATTTATCAGTACACACATTTGATCCTTAATTTACAGACAAAAATGTGCTAAAATAGTACAGTTTTTAGTTATTAGCCTATAGGTATCTAATAAAATAATGAGATAAACCATGAAATATTTTGCAATCTTTATTTCAACCCAGAGAATAAAGTCTTACTTCGCATCGTACGTACATAGGTGGTCACGACAAAAGTTACGTGACAATAACACTAAAGTTCAAATTTTCCAACACGCAATACCTCTTTTACCACAATATTTTAAGTTAACACCTAGTTATTGGCCGGTTTCTCATCCATATTCGATTAAAATTTTTTATTAAAATTGCTGAAATCTAATTGCTAAACCAAAACACATTTCGGTTCTATATTTTGAATTGAAATCCACATCGGAAATGTAACCGGACGCCGAAAAGTCGATTCTGATTGGTTGAAATTTACAGCTGTTGTCCCGTTTATTTTACTACGTTTCACGCACTAATGATTTGCATTACATTTTTTATTATTGTAATATTGTACTGGAAATATTTTTATATAGTGAACTGCTTGTTATTATTGATGCCTTTTGCAAAATTAGTGCCCCAACATCACCAAGAAGAATTAGATTATAATTTGGAAAAAAATTATCCATCAACACCATCTAGATGAGAACGAATGTATTTATTTCGACCGGTTAGTCTGCTGGTTTAGTGCGACGCCTTTCAACCGAAGGTTGAAGATCGAAACTGTTCGCTAACTAATAGGTTGTGACCTTGGGCAAGACACTTAAAGGACATTGTCCGACCCAAGAAGATTAGTGGGCTCTACCAAATTGAAGGAATATGTTTATCATATACGCAACACATTGCAATAGCTCCGGTAACCCGACGATGGGCGCGAGGTGATCTGACGATTGCCCGTGTGTTAACCTCCTTGGTTTTCCCATTCACGGAAATAAAGATAAATATCCTATCCTATTTTTGTTTGTTGTTTAGGGGAATTCCCAACATAATATAACTGACAGTTTTTGGCCTGTGTCTTATGACAGAAAGTTAACACAAAACCAAAACAGTCTACAAACCAAACAAATAGTATAAATGTACGATCTACCCCACTCCTCCATTAATTTTAGATCTCCACAGATCCGTGCCGTCGATGGGACCATTAAGTTGAATGGTTTTATTAAACGGCAATTTTTTCATTGATTATCCAACCTACTATGAATCAAACCTGCAACAATTATCAACCGAGATTTTCCTGATGCCAAGAAAATATTGATGAGAACAATTTCCTATTCAGTGTAAACGAAGAGGGTCACCTTATAATTATTTTTATGTAGGTTGGCAATGGTTGGTATAGATTGGATTGGTTCCTTATTTTAGCCCCCTTGATGGTAACTCAACATACTGCACAGTAAACAAGTTTCGTTGTGTTATTGTGAGTGTAAACGTTAGTTACGTGCAACCATATATAGGGCCTATGTACTGGTTTTGGGCTGCCGGATTTATTTCACTTTTTACTTCGGCTAAGACAATTAACATTAAAACACGGGTTTAAGTGTGGTCGGCTGAGTGCCCTGTTGAGGGAAACACCCAAACAACCTGCAGTTTCTATCATCTCATCTATTTATGTCACACGCCTGATACTTTAAATGAAACCGAAATCGCGCAAGGGATGTTGTTGTGCACACGATTTTACTTGCAGCTAGTCATGTACAGCGGTGGTAAACAAAAGAAAAAAACAACCACATAAGATAGTTAGTTGTCCAAAATTTCGAAAAGATAAGAGCATAAATCATTGCACATTTTCTAGAAGTTTTTAAATAAAAAAGTTGTTTGTAGGTTAAAAGCGCAATTAAAATAAGGTTAAAACTTCATATACAGGCTTGGCTCATATGGTACTGTGTGGCCTAAATTATATTACTACTAGTTTTGGGTACAAACTATTGTATAGCCTATTGTCGATAGTATTCTAATAATCGTATAATCACATAGAATGAATGATTTCCTTTCGCACGAACATTGAAAAGACATCAGGATAGCGCGGACTTCGGTCAGTGCAATATTTTAAACGACTTAACTATGCAGTTTTTTTAGTCTTTATAACCAACTTTGGTCGATTTTGGAAAATACTTAGAGTGAGATTTTTATTAAAAACATTAAGATAAATGTTATTTTTGTCTAACTTAAAATATATATCTTGTTGTATGACTAGTCTGCAATCATGTGTTGTGTCAGTTTTAGGGGAATTACGATTTTTATGTTCATTATATAAGTACAGTATGTATAAATATTTGCCAATGTATAATGGCCTTCTTTCAACTTACACGGCGAACTTACAACTTATCGATGGTCTATGTTGGATACCTTGAGTGTGCTGTGCTTTCGACAGTTTCGTGCTGTGAGCATTAATCTAGGCAGCGCATCAGTGAAAGACATGAATAGTGAGACAGGAAGTGAGCTCATGCGAACTGCTATCATAATAAACGACGTAATGGGAATAATACATGCGCGTCTAGTAAACAAGGTACGCGCATTTTTTTGGCAGAAAAGTACAGTTAACAGCTCGAAACAGATTATGTAGCTTAGTGTAACAGTATTTTTGGAGTACGCCAACGTACTATGACAAATGATGTACTTCTATAGTTTAAATACAGTAGGCATGTGGTACCAAAATAGTAGGCCGTCAGCACGTAATAGTTTAAATACACACACGTAATATGGTACAGTATTTCGTGTTTAGCTCACCTTATTTATGATTTTTAACTTGACAGGTTACCGCAATTGGCAGTATAGTTAGAATTTATAACTTTCTAATGTAACTTTAACTTTTAAAATGAGGAAGTTTCCGAAACTTAAAATTGCAAGAATTGTTTGTAAATATAAAAAAAGTAATGATGTGGTACTGCGTTAGAAAACCATTGTATTTATAAAACCAGTTTTGCTTGCCAGAATCATCAGACTGTAGTTAATACTTGTAAAGAAATGTTAGGCATTTTGTAAAAAAAAAAATTATTGCTACCTAATTTATAGAGATAATTAAGACATATGGCTTAACATTTTAATTTTTTACAAGAAGTTTTAATAAAACGTTTAAATAAGCAGTTTTAATAAAAGGTTTAAAGAACCCCTTCAGTTTAATAAAATGTTTGAATCAGATATTTGTCTGTGAGTGCAATGTATTGTATTATATTCGTTTGTTTACGTTTTTTAAACCTTTTGATTATATTCAGATACTATTTATTTACTATTTTTTGTTTTTGAAATTTGTGTAATCGCCATCTTGAAAACAACTCACCGTAGAAGTTACGTCACACGCGTATTGGATACGTCACAATCGCTGCGCAAAGATGCGCCATTTTAAAATCATCCTCATGGGCGCCGGAGGAGTGGGGAAAACGTCTATGACGACACAATTCGTGACGGAGAAATTCGAGGAAACGTGAGTGTAGGAAACAGCAAGAACATTATAGCTCGGTTTGTTTCTTGGAAATTACAATTTACTACGGTTATTACGAGTCAATTCATGTCGGAAAGTTGTTAACTTCAATTGGCCATGTTTATTTCCAAAAATAACCGACTGGAACTATTTATTTCTGTGGAGATATAAAAGAGAGTGCAGTTTTTTGGTGTTCCGGATGTTAGTCTCCGGTTACTCACACTTAGTCTGTCAGTCTCGGAAAAGATGGAGGGTTCGAAACCAGCCCACAGCTATATGCACTTGGGCAAGGCACTTAACGTTTACTGAACCAATTATTTAAAGGGTCGATCATTTTTTGTAATATTTTCGTCGTGTTTAACACACTACGATAATTCCGAAACCCTTTACGATTATAGACACGAGGTGATATGACAATTGCCCGTCTAATGACAAAGCCTGCGTTATTCCATTTTCTGGGTATCCTATCCACAGTACTAAGCTAGGTGTACCTGCCTATTTCAATATTTTAAAATATATATATATAACACTTTGGTGGAGCGCGAGTTCGAATCTAGAACCACAAAAAAAACTTCTCGGACCTATTAGGAAATATGTCTTTTATTAAACCGTGTTTGCCTATTGATAAAACATAGTAAAACTCGAATGTCGTAACTTTTGGTCTCTAATATGGTTATCTAATGGCGGACTCTTATACCATATAACCGATGTGCATTTATTTTTTTATATCAGAAAGTACTATAAACATAAATACATCTCTATTGTGTTGAACTAACGGCCAGACACGACGTAAAATGTGTAAATTAGGCCATTTTGAAATACATATACCAATTTAATACAAAAACTGTCTTGCTGACTATCCCTTCGGGTTTGAAATCTAGCGCAGTAAAAAATCGGTCGGTAATGTAGCCCAGTGGTTAACGCGACCGATACATGATATATCAAATTATATATACAAAAATCGGCTTTAACAACAAGCCATGTGCTGGGTTCGAAACTGACCGGTAAAAATCAATCGTTTGTATTCCGCCTCCCCCAAATATTAACCAGCGTCCGCCTCAGTGCGGATTCCCACCTGCCAGGAGATTACTTTGTGTCGAGCCATCATTATAATCGCTCCCTTTGAATCTATGCTACTATGTCAGAATGCTTGCTTGGGCTTATAAAATGACGCAGATGATAGCTTATATGACTAATACGCCGCTTCAGAAGAGTTATGACTTGCGTAATATCGTCGTAATAGCTACATCCGTTTTTGAAAGGACGTCTGACATTAATGGTATATGTTATACATAGTTTGGTTGCTAGGTATTCAATAGTCAAATCTGCGATATTAGCCGTGGTGGTCTGAAAGTGTTTTTAATCGCATTTCAATTATTTTGCAATAATTTTAAATTATAAATGCTTAAAGTATATAGCTAAATTTTCTTATCAAGACAAATCCAAAAATCTCGGCCAAATAATTTGGCATCATTTACGAGTAAATTTGACATGACTGGCATCTTTACTATAACAAACTTAGATGCTGATACGTGTATGTTTTTATACAATCATTTATACCTAAAATTTTTGGTTTACAATTGTTTATTGGCGAATGTGACAAGACGTATACATTAAAAGATTTATTTATTTTAAAAAAGAATACCATTTATAACGGATAGATCTTGCCAAAACGCGAAATGTTTACTCGTATTAAATATTTTTGACAAGCCGGCATTAAACTAATGCATTTTAAAAGCAACATCGCTATGACCGGACCCAAGTACACTGGCTGCAATGAAACATTTGTCCGCCGGTGTGCAAGCGTTTGTGTGTGGCCTGTCTTTTATGTGGTTTTTACCCAGCGACCTATTATTGTAGAATACTCTTATAGTTATGACTGACGCTTTATCATCGCTGATTTTGTCGAGTTTCGAGTGTAATGTAGGTTTCTGCAGAAACCGTTAATTATATGCAGAGTCTGCGCAAAGTCGGTGTTAATGCGGCGTGTTTTGTGTAGATGCATTTTTGCAGTGCTGCATGTTATTCTCCAGTCAGTGAAAACAACATTAAAGTGTATCACGAGTAAAGAAATAGTTACTGTGGTTTTGAACGATTGCATACCATTAAGTTACTGAGTCTACACTAAGTCGGTTCGTTAGTTCGGCGTGTTTTTGTGTAGATGCATTTTCTACAATGCTACCTGTTATTCTCCAGTCAGTGAAAATAACATTCATATTAACGAGAAACATAAGTTTGGCATAGCTACTGTAGTTTAGAACGATTGCATGTGATTAAGTTGAAAAACACGGATGGTTTCATGCTATTAAACAAATACCAGAAATAAATTGCATTCCAAACCCGCGTGCATTGACGGCACCGGATGTTTCGTGGCAATTAAATGGTCCTTGATGATAGCGGATGTTTTTAGTCCGCTTCTGCGCACGTGGATTGGGTTGCAATAAATCCGCCCGTTTGGCTGTAAGCTACAGGTTTAATTACTGTAGGCTACCGTTTGGCTGCAGATACCGGTTTATTTTGTTGCTTGGGTGTTAAATAAAAAATGTAACTGCTGCGTAACCGTATCGAATGTATACTTCTATAAAGTTATTTAGCTGAAGTGGTCACAAAGATGTATGAAATTTGTAGTGTGTTTCATGAGTGGTAGCGCATCAAAACGTTAACCGAAACATAGTAATTAAAATCTGCCCAAAATTGCTTTCAGTTTAAATCGAAATCGGACACAAGCCAATTTCAGTTTAGTTTTTTGCCCCTATCGTAGCATGTGAAACAAATTTTAAAACAAGATCAGAAAAGGACGGAAATTAAATTATTAAAACAAGGTTATTAATAATAACTGACGCAAGTTATGCAAAATTAAAACAATTTGCAAACAAAATATTTAAAATTGGTTGGTTGGGTCCAAAGCTCAGGATTTTTTTTAACTTTTTTCGTTTCCGCAATTGGCTCGTTACCAAAACAGCTTTGTTTATATGAATTCAGCATTTGAATTGGTCGCACTAGCCATTTAGTTAGATAAAACTGCCTAAAAAGCTAAAGCAACGTCTCTATCATGCACACTGCAATTGCTCTGCTATTACTCAACGGTGGGCACGATGCAATCTGCAAATTATTACGACCTTCATTATCCCACTTATGCGTTTATTACGACCTTCATTATCCCACTTACCTAATACCATGAGTAAGCCCTTCCCACCCAGAGACCTTTATGTTCGAATATCATCCAACTGATTAGCTTGGTGGGTTAGTTGGTCGCCTCTCAGCCGAAGGGTTGCAGATTAGAAACTAGTCGCTCGCTAGTAGGTTGTGTTCTTGGCTAAGGAACGCAGTGCATTATTGAGTTCTACCAAATTAAAACATCACAGAAGCGTCACACTCTTACAACACACTCCAATATCTCCGATAATCCAACGTTGAACGGGAGGTGATCTGACAATTACCCTCGTGTTAACGCCCCTTGCATTTTCCCATTTACGGGAATAAACCTAAATATTCCATCCTATCCAGATTTACCTTGCGTTTACCCAAACATGAAAATCCTAACCCAATATCCAAACCAACTCTAACTTCTCAGGTACGAACCCACCATCGAGGAAATCCACAGAAAAACAATCACATTGGACGGAGAGCAGTGCATGCTGGAACTGATTGACACAGCTGGTATGGACCAGTTCAGTCAAATGAGGGATTTGTACATTCGAAAAGGCGACGGGTTCATTCTAGTTTATTCCATAATCGACCCGACTACGTTTGAAGACGTTAAGTCGATTAGAGAGCAAATAGTCCGAAATAAATTAAGGTGGGTGTGAGTGGGCTTGTCAGTTTATATTTATACTGATCATATGTGCTTTGTTGACAAATTACATGGAGAATCGCAGTAAATGGTATGTGACCAGATAGTGATATGATATTCATGTTTATCCATGTGGATGGAAAACGCAATGAGAGTTAACACATGGTCAATTGTCAGATTACCTCATGTCCCCCATCGGGTTGCAGCACCTATTGCAGTGTGTTGTATATGGTTCAGGCAATGTCCGAATCACAAGATCACAACTGCATAGCTAGTGACCAGTTTTAAACTAGCATTCCTTGAAAGGCAGCGCAACAACCTACCTGCCTAATCGGTTAGACATAGTATTCATTATATTAGGTTTTGCATGTAGAAATTCCACTAGGCTAGACCCGCATATAAGCTTCCATTTTTTACACGCTTGTGTGTGAACTTTTGCCATGAAAAGCATGAAAGGTTTTGTGTGGATTTGGCCTCAGATTAAACTGCATTGTCCGCTGCTGCCTCCGTGCATACACGCAGAAAATAACCACGAATGTAGTTCCGCCCGACGGTGTATTGTTAAAATGAATGACAGGTTAATCTAAAAAAACAGCTATCTCGTTAGTGGCCCTGGGTTAGGCGTTGCTTTATCCAGTGGAATAGTGTATGGTTCATAATTAAAGCATATTAAATGAAAAGAACGTCCAGCTAGCTTTGGGATGCATTAGTATGTAGTCAACCTAAGTGAGGGTTATAGGTTACTTGGTATGGGAACACATGGGAAGAGTAAATCACCCGATCATATTATGCTCAGTCTGTAGTCATTCCTGTAAAAAACAGCGCTACAATTCTTAATACAAAAAAACTTGATTTTACGTCATATGTCAACACAAGACGTAAATTTATTGTTGCCAAGCCATTATGGCCGTCATTACTGGTTTCGAATCCGTTCATGGGATTGTATCTAGGTTGTTTTTAAAATAATCCCGTCAATTAGCTTGGTGCGATGGTACCTTGCCTTTTATTTATCATTTTTTTTATGTACAGGTCGGTATATGTATCGGTCGCGTTAACCATCCGGCTACACGACCGTGTATTTGTTACCGATTTATCAGTAGAATCTAGAATCTACGATGCCTTTCAGTAGCAGGGTTTACGGATGGAAACTGTGTGGGCAAGGCACTTTACGGACATTTCTTGAACTTATTAAGATTAATGGGTTTTACAAATATAAAAGGAGCGTGTGAATCATACACAACACACTGCAATAGCTCCGGTTACCCGACAGTGCGTGCGGTGTATTAATAATTAACATCCTTGCGCTTTTCAATTCATCAGATAAAAATGAATATCATATTCTGTGTACTGCTGTACACGAGTCAGATGCGCTTAGCATTCGATCAAAAGAGCGGTTCTTACGCTTTTCCTTTCGCACAGCGAGCAAGTTCCTATAGTGTTGGTTGGGAACAAGCGCGATCTGGCTGAACACGAGAGGGCGGTAGAGGAAGAGGACGGCGGGCAGCTGGCGAAGCGATGGTCGCACTGCCGGTTCGTGGAGACGTCGGCTCGCGAGCACCACGAAGTGGAGGAAGTGTTCGCCCACGTCGTCAGACAGATCATGGAATTCGAGAACTTTCGAAAGAACCGCGTCAGCGCCCTCCACAAGGAGGCGTCGCGTCGGAAAAGATCGAGCGGGAAATGTTGCGTCATGTAGGGCGTGACGTCACGACGGAAGTGACGTCATCAAAAATTACGCAAACCCGGGCAACAGAGTCGCCATGGATCGGAAAATACAGTTGAATATTTAAGTCGACTTTCAGACATTTTCCCCTTTTTTTAGGTAATTTTTATTTTTTATCAAGTTCTAAACTGTGAAATGCACGGACCGTGCTTTCCTGCCTTTGCTACAATTTCATGTTTTCTTATACGTAATATCGAACAAGCGTAATCAAAAAATAAAGTATGATATTCATGTGTTATATATACACGCCCCCAAAATATCATCCAAATAAAAAACCGGCCAGTTAAAATTATTAAACATAAAACGACGAACAACGCTTTCGTAAAACAACACATTGTGTCGATGAGGGAAATGGCTAAAAAAGTAGGGAATAAAGAGCAAGAGTAAAATTGCAGGTAAACTTACTTCCGTTGACTAAATTAAAACGGATTAAAACCAAGTAAAACGGATTAAAACCAGGAATGATGCCCGGTTCGGTTCTTTTCAACTTTCGTGTTTTTAAAACACCCTAACCCTTCGCTTGTGGTGGGGTGGTTGTGTCGGACTCGATTTTCCCGTGCTCAACACTGACCAGTGTTTCCAGTTCCTTTTTCCAGCCCAGCAGGTCAGCGAGCGCGAGACAGCCGTCGTCACAATTGCCAAGCCAACAGACATCCCTAAGCGAGAAAATTGGTTTCGGTTTCAGTCATTCTATCAGTATGAAAGAAAAGACCGATGCGGCGCGTGACAGTTGATTTTATTTTTAGCTCCTTTTGTTACAATTATGAACAATAGAAATTTAAGCCAAGTATTTTTTAGTTTGTTTTTTTGCGATGAAAACACGTTAATGAAATTCTTTTCCCATATTAAAGAATTTACGTTAAAACGAGAGTCGGTAAAGCTTAACGAATATAATACTAATTACTTAGCATAGATATTGTATGATTTGGCCGGCAAACTAAATGGCGACAAATTTAAAAAACATACCAAATTAAGTTAATCTAAAATTATTTCATTTTTTTAAGAAAAAAAGGGTCACGAGTTGAATCCCGTCATAGAATAGAATATTCATGTTTATTCCCGTAAATGGAAAAACCAAGGGGGTTAACACATGGGCAATCGTCAGATCACATCGCGCCCACCGTCTGGTTATGGGAACTATTGCTGTGTGTTGTGTATGATTCACACGTTCCTTTAATTTGGTAGAACGCATTAATCTGCTGGGTTAAGGCAATATCCGTTAAGTGCTTTGTCCAAGATCAGAACCGACTAGCCAGCGAGCCTTTTCGCACCTGCAACCCTTCGGCTGAAAGGCGACGCACTAATCAACCAAGCTATTTAATCGTATTGGAAGTTTGCTGGTCATCGTCGTTATCTTATGAATCCACTCACCTATAAGCTTTAGCCGAGTCGAAATCCATACCACCAGAGGCGCCCATGAGCACCATGAACGGGTCGATCTCCCCACACTTTTCACGGTTGATGAGTAATCGAGGGGTGGTGTCTTTTACTCTGTGGATCGAATGTTTGAATTAATGAACTAGGATAAATATCAATGAATATGAATTAATTTTGAATTAATGAACTAGAATAAATATTAAGTTTGAATTAATGAATGAGGATAAATATTAATGAATACAGGTAATGAATAAAAAATATTGAATTACAGATTTTGCTTCAGCATCCATTTGCCTTCCATCAACTAGACCAGGGGTTCTTAAACTTTTTAATCCGCAAATCCTTGTAAATTGCGTCTAACCTAATATTAAGCAAATAAAAATAACAGCCCTGAAAATACCTCTCCCAATATGTATTACCAACCTTAAAATGACACCAAACAGCACAAACCTTAAAATGGTAGTGGACGATTATCCCGCAATTACAATATTTTTAATTTAAATAAAAACACACCTGATTTTCTGTATATCTTAATTTCTTTATCTTTACAAATACAATTACAAGATAATTCGCGCACCCCTTGTAAATATTTTGCACCCCCAGTTTAAGAACCCCTAACCTAGACAATAATGAATGAGAAAAGTTTTAAAAATAATTCAATATGCGGCGGTAACACAAATCTTACTGTAAGCAAGGGGCTAAAATTCCTGTGTCCAAGCACAATTTGACCTAACCTAGAAAGATAAATATCCTATATTATGACACATTCATTGTTGTCAATCGACTCACCCTCCCACAAGCGATGCAAACGGATGAACCTTCAACGAGGTGCCCATGATGATCAGCAGGTCACATGACTCGAAATCATCGAAGCGTAACTCGAAGAATCTCTTCGGCAAGGCTTCACCGAAAAACACAATATCTGGGGGGAAGCAAACATGTTGTTTTTTAAAGAATTTTGGTTGATATGCAGTCACATTGAGCAAAATGTTTCAATCAAAAAAAGGTTTCAGGTTGCAGGTGGTGTTACTTTAAGAGTTCTTCGCACAAATAGTCCTGAGGGTATAATTTTGGGGGCGAGGGGTTATTTTGCATCTATGGCGGCATTAAATTTACGCCTGTCTGGACAGATAAAAAACTTGGTTTGGTCAATACAAACAATGACTCAAGATAATTAAATGCTTTGCCATTTTATTGTGCCTCCTTGCGCTACCCAATCCGAGGAAAAAACTAAATAACCTATCGGGGCGAAAAATAATATCCGGTGTCTTGCATGGTTAACAGCATGCGATAAAGAATGTACTGCGGTCATATTTTAGGATAGCATAGGATATTGATGCTTTTTCTTATAAATGGGAAAATGCAAGGGCGATTAACACAGGCAATCTTTAGATCATCTTACATCCACCGTCGGGTTACCAGAGCTATTTCAGTGTGTTGTATATGATTCACACGTTCCTTCAATTTAGTGGAACCTATTAATCCGCTGGGTTCAGCCAATGTCCGTTAAGTGCCATCATATGATCAAGCTTAAATGGAATGTTTATTAATTTTAGAAATACAAAGTGCCTTGCTCAGCAAGAGTGCTGTATATGCAGGTAGGGTAAACAACACATCTATAACCATTCACTTAGTCCAATTCCAGTAATAAAATTTAAAGTTACCTGGCTTGACCAAATTTTCACAGCTTTCACATCGCGGGATCTCATCTTTGAAAATCTTGTCTGCGGAACAAAAAATCAATTAAAAAATTATATAAAAATAAAAGATGTAAAAGCACAATAAAAATTTAAAAAACGAATCACAGCTCCACTTAAGACAGGGGTGGGAAACTTCTCTAGTCTGCAGGCCAGAGGAGGGAAAATGAAATCTTTTGTGGGCCGGATTATTTCATGAATAGTATTCAATAGTCCGGTCTGTTAGTCTGGCGGTTACGTGTGTTGCCTTTCAATCGAAATGTTGCAGGTGCGAAACTGGTCGCTAGCTAGTCGGTTGTGTCCCTGGGCAAGGTACTTTACTGACATTTCCTGGACCCAGTGGATTAATGAGTTTTACCAAATTGAAGGAATGTGTGAATCATACACAGACAACACACTACAATAGCTCCGGTAACCTGACGGTGGGCGCGATCTTACGATTGCTCGTGTGTAAACCTCCTTGGTTTTTCCATTCACGGGATAATCATGAATATCCTATCCTATTCTATCTAATATCTTAATTACAGGGTATGTTTAGATACAGGCCGGTCAAAATCCCTTCACGGGCCGGATATGATTTAAGAGCATACTTAGGAGAGCAAGTTTAAGCTAGCTCTGACATTGGTTTATACATGCAGAGTAAATTTAGGGTTTTGTTAGAACACTTATGCCAAAAGTTCATATTTTAAAACATTGAAGCTTGTGTTTTTATAGCACAAGCAGGAGGGATTGTAAAACAATTTGACAATTTAATTTCCAGTACACAAGAGTGATTGATTTATAAGATAACTTGTTAAACAACAACATAAGATAACTTGTTTAAGAACAACATAAGATAACTTGTTTAAGAACAATATAAGATAACTTGTTTAAGAACAACATAAGATAACTTGTTTAAGAACAACATAAGATAACTTGTTTAAGAACAACATAAGATAACTTGTTTAAAAACAACATAAGATAACTTGTTTAAGAACAACATAAGATAACTTGTTTAAGAACAACATAAGATAACTTGTTTAAGAACAACATAAGATAACTTGTTTAAGAACAACATAAGATAACTTGTTTAAAAACAACATAAGATAACTTGTTTAAGAACAACATAAGATAACTTGTTTAATAACAACATAAGATAACTTGTTAAACAACAATATTATATAACCTTTTCAAAAACAATATAATATAACTAACTAGTAATTTGTAAAAACCTTTAACCCATTCTTGGGAGAATTCCTTAGCACAGTCCACACAATGGGAAGTGTGGAAGGTGCCATGCGCTTCGACCAGTTTATCTCCACTCACTCCAGCCACCCTTTCTAATGTGTCGATATTCTGGAGGAAAAAAGTTTGTTCCTGAAATACTGCTGTGCGAAGATGTAGAGTGAACTGTCCGACCGATAATCTGATGGGTTAGTGCAACGCCTTTCAACCAAAAGGTTGTCCGAATGGTCGCTAGCTAGTCGATTGTGTCCTTTGGCAGGGCACATAACGGACATTGCCTGAATGAAGGGGCTTACGGCTTATCAAGTTCTACAAAAAACTAAAGAAACATGTGAATCATAAACAACACACTGCAATAGCTCTGGTAACCAGTCGGATGGTGCAAGGTAATCTGATAATTGCCCGTGTTTTAACCCCTTTGATTTTCCCATTGACGGAGATAAACATGAATGGCCTATCCTAACTTAACAGTCCAGTGACATAGTGTAGTGGTCAGATCCAAAATTACACAAGTACCAGAAATCTAGTTCTAAAAGGCCTGTTTAATTACAGACCTATCTTTTCTAAAGCAATTGATGTAAATTAAAAATAATATTAATTTAAAAGAATCACTCACCTGTGTATATGCTCTTTTAAGTAATCCCTTTTGCTCCAGTAGTTTAATGAAGTAATGGCTAGTGGTGGGCTAACAGGATATAGTTTGGGTCAATTTAGTTCACGGGTATTTATTACTGCTTACCTTAAAATTGCCGGGATATAGCTCTTTAGCCAAAGTGTAAAATGGCTGTGGATTTTTCTGAAAAAAAGGTAAAATAAGAGGCAATTTCCATTTTAATAGGCATCGGTATAAATCTGTTGTGGTAAAATGCAGAAAAAAACTCAGGGCCAAGCACAGAAATCTATGTTAACTCTTATTTTAAATTTTTTTCACTCATTATATTAAA
>CH002395.1:939430-950585 GCA_000149265.1 Ciona savignyi
TGCACTAAAGAACATTGAAAAGATATTGTTTTCTTAATCTGTGGCACTTATAATATAATAATCTGGTATATTTTTTTATTAAAATGATTTGCTTTAAATCACAAACTGGAAATCAAACAACTCGAGAATTTTTCTATTTTCCAGTTTTATTATTTTCAATAAAGTTTTTTTTTTCTAAAAGAATAAATTTCAAATATTTTTTAAATATTTTTATTAAATCCTGGTAATTTTATTAATATATTTTCATACCAGTCACTTTTAATTTGAATTGTATTAATTATGAATCTTAAATATAGAACAGACATGCGTATCTACTTGACATAGGATAGGATATTTAAGTTTATCCCGGTGAATGGGACAGCCAAGGGGTGAATGGGACAGCCCCTAAGACACGGGCAATCGTCAGATCACCTTGCACCCACCGTCGGGTTACCGGAGCTACTGCAGTGTGTTGAGTAGGATTCAAACGTTCCTTTAATTTGGTAGAACCTAATAATTTGCTGGTTCAGGCAATGTCCGATAAATGCCTTGACCAAGGACACAACGGACTAGCTATCGACTAGTTTCTAACCGGCAACTTTTCAGTTGAAAGGCACGGCACTAAACAATTGAACTAAATGTCAGTTTTACCTTAAAGAAGTTAATTTCGAATATTGCTTGAGGATTTGGAAGGTCGTACTTCTGCAGATTGTCATAGAGACCCGAGCCAGGAGAACGGAAATCTGGGATCCCAGCAGCTGAAGAAAATCAAATTGTTTTGATGAAATCGTTGTTGGAAAATTGTAGGAAAATTTTACTTTTACTACTGAATTTGTCGGAAATGTATTTGAAATATAGTACAAATTGTAAGCAAATTTATCTTCAATTTATTTGTTGAATTTGTAATAAAACAATTGTAGGGAAGTTTTAATTTGCTGACTTTAAAGTTGAAAAATTGTATAAATTGTAGGATAGTTTAGATAAGCTAGATCTAGTTTTGGGAACACAAATTCATTTTTGGAACACAAACCGCCATTTGAACCCACAAAAATCTGCACAATGACTAAAACAAAGGGGTGGCAAGTATAGGTTATGTTATTTTGCAAGATATAATCCCACATTTTAACCAATGTGTGACATACCACCCCTGCTAACCAGAGGCGCAGTTTAAAACCCAAAGGAGCATTTTGCCCCATTGGTGCCTATAAAATAAAAAATAACAAGAAATAGGTCATTAAAAGTTGTTTTATTTTAATGTTAACACAAAGCCTGCTAAAAGAAGTTTAAAAAGTTCGCCATACCTGTAGATATCCCTGCACCACTCATCACTATGATGTTTTTACCTGAAATACATGAATTGGGATTGTTAGTATATAAGGTAAAACTAGAAATTGAATTCATATATCTTTATGTTGTATTAGGCAAGTACAGTATTCTGACCAATTGATTCATAAAGATATGAAAAGATAATTATGTTTATCCCTGAGTGGGAAAACCAAGGAAGTTAAAACATACACAATTGTCAGATCACCTCGCGCCCACTGTCAGGTTACCAGAGCTATGTGTTGTGTATGATTTACATGTACTTTCAATTTATTAGTAGAATTCTAGAACCCATAATCCGATGGATTTAGGCAATGTCCGTAAGTGCCCCCGAGGACACAACTAACTAGCTAGCAACCGGTTTTGAACCTACAACCTTTCGGCTAAAGGAAACTCACTAATCCACCATACTAGTCGGTTGAGCATCTGAATTTTGGTTAAACACTGACAGTTTATGTAAATTATGACAGTGCAAATAAAAAAATGTTTACATTTGTCTGATGCAATGTATTCTGCCACTCCTTTGAAAGAAACTTCCGGAAGCACTTGTTCCGGTTGTTCTTCTGTATCATCCTCTACATTGGTTGTGGCGACCGAAAACTTCTGAAACAAATCCTTCAGCAAATCCACTGAAAAAACAATTGCAGTCATTTAGACATCGGCATCGGATCTTGGCTTACGGTACCAGAACTTAGCTACAAGTGTTAGAACCATGCAAAATAGTTTTATTCTTCTGTTAGTTGTTGCCGACAGCTGATCTGTGTCATTTGTTAATATGACTTCATATATAAATGCAAAATTATATAAAAGTGCTAGTCAAATGTCTGGCCGTGTAGCCGAATGGTTAGTGCGACAGCAACGAGCCTATCCTTTGTCCGAAACGCAAGGCCAGTAAAAAATTTTGGTCAAATGCGCTACACATAATTCTTTTAATATTTGACATTATAAAATCCTGACAATACATATTTAAAGCAGATAGACATACCTACACTAATATAAGTAATTAATATGGCAATTTTGTTTTATAAAATGGACTTGCTGCATCATTTTGGACCTATGTCAATGGAAGTTTAATGCCGATGTAAGTTTTATTCTTGAAAAATGGGAATACTTCTAAAAAGCTGCAGATATTCTATTTGTGGTCCTCCTACTAGTAAAGTCCAAAGGTAGTGCATCGATCCTTTACCACAAAGGGGGTGCAACCTAATCACTTGATTCCTCGCAACAATTGACCGTTACTTCTAAATACTACAGGATCGCTTGGATCGCATGAAGCGCTTTGATCGCTTACTATACTTCATAATTACAAAAGCCATGATATTAATGTTAGGGTTGGGGTTAAAGTTACTTTCCATACCAATCTAAGTAATCCAAGCGGTTCAAACGTTTCTGTAGTATTTAGAGGCACCCCAATTGACAAATTAATTTATCTCACAATTAGCTGTTATAGTTTAATCCAGGGGTGGGCAACTTCTCTAGTGAGCGGGCCAGACGTGGGAACAAAAAGTTTTTGGTGGACCACATTTGTAGACCTTTTAGCCTTTAGGTCGATTTGACCAAACAACAAAAATAAACTTACTAGTTACAGAAGGTGCTGAACCTTCTGCTGTATCAGTTTCAGGTATTTCTTCGGGTTTTTTACTTCCTTCAGCCATTGATTCGCTTGAAAGTTGGTGTACAGGTTAGGTACTGCTATGCTTAAAAAATTAAAATCAACGAGAAGTCGAAAATATCAAAATACAAACGGACTCATAAATGGGGATAACCCTAAAATGAAATAAACTAAAGATGCATTTATATGCGGGGTCGAAAAATTGTAGAGTGGCGCTATTTTACACAGTTGTTTGACCTAAATTATTGTGGCGTGATGACAAGAGTTACCATAAGATAATATTCAGAAGGTTTAATCTATTGTTCGACCGCCAATTACACTGGAGACCACCTTAGCGATGCAGCCGATTTTGGCCTATTCCATTATGGAAAAATAAAGAAACAAGAAATTATTTTTTAAACACTGCGATCGCTCCAGCAGACAGACATTCTGCACGAGGTATTCCAACAATCGATTCGTGATAATACCCAATGCGTTTCCCCACCCCGTTATGAATTAGGGCATCCGATACGAACAAGCAATGTAACGACGCTGACAGCAAGCCAGCGTACATGACATCCAATTAGGACGTCTTTTTAATATGGCAGAATCCATCATTTTGTGTCCATGCAATGTTCGCAAATTGCCTTGCTTAAGAATACAACCGACTAACTAGCGACCAGTTTTGAAACCTTAATATATCGGCCGAAAGACGACGCACAAACCCACCAAGCTAAACCGTTGGAGAAATAACCGTGACAACGCAAAAGTTCTAACCGACAACAGTACAAACGAGCACAGAATGGCAAAAATTGTATTCAGTACGCTGATATGAACTGTAACCGTACATGTCGGTTAGCTGGACATCAATGTAAAATAAGTAGTGGTAGTATAGTAAATCATGTTCAAAAGTGCATTTGAAAACGACGCTCTAAGCACCGTTGCTTCAATCAAACAGTTTCAGCAACTCGTGGTTAGTTGTGTTTACACGATATTGTAGACCATTGTAAAGAAACAAGGAAATGAGACGAAATGTTTTTAAACGAAAGTGAAACTATGTGTATAAACTGATGGGTGATTATCGAATCAAACTTGTGAATAAAACGTTCGGTTTTTAGAGAATTGTTTGCACATGCAGTAAAATATGGGATTTCGGATGACTTTTATTTGATACTGAGCATGCAATTCGCAGAAATTGCAAATCAAAGGTAGCAGTAATTCGTATTTCGGTAAAATAATGTAGTTGTGAGAATAGTCTAAGCAACAGATACAAAACTAAATCAGTACTGTTTATATCGATATGCTGTGGTGTTGGTATTAAAGTAATAAGCATGGTGAAAATGAGATAAAGTCGCCCGACACAATGCACAAATATGGCGGCGCAATGGAAGCGTCACGCTCGTTGTAACCTTTGTATGCTATGCTCGAAGTCGAGCTATGTCTTGGCACAAACGTATCAACTACAGCATAGAAATAAAATTGATTAAAAAAGACTGCGACAGTTTAATAAATAAATACGCCGGTTACTTTCGTTCGTCTATTGTCTTAATAAACTCAGTGGCAGCAGTGAACTGCATCCACCAGTAGGATTCCTCTCCAGTGAGCTGGTTGCCGACAAAACTCGTGACGTATTGTACTGTAGACAGCAAGTGGACTGGATTTGCCTGAATGGTATGATTTGGTTAGGATAGTTTTCGGGATGTATTGGTATGTAGTACAGTAAATTTGTGTCAATTTTGGTCGTTTTATGCGTATCACGAAAAGTCTTATCGTACACTTCCATTTATCTACTAAAACATGACCTTTAATTTTAATAAATTTGAAAGTTGGGAGGTTGTGTGTTTAAAACCAGCTACTTGCTAGTTGTGTGTGTCCATAGACAGTACACTTTACGAGTATTGCTCCAACATAGTGGATTCTGGTGGGTTGAACAAAAATTACCCATCAAATATAATGACTATGGATTTTCATCCCGCCAGAATACAAATGCGTTAAAGATGTTATCAACCATGGTTTAAATAATGTCTAAAATAGTTCTATAATTTTGTATAGGATAATCATGTTTTAACACCTGTAAACACAAGGAGTGGACTAGCACATCGTAGGGTTACAGAAGCTATTGCAATGTGTTGTAAATGATTGCGATATTCATTCAGTTTTAGCAGAACCCATTTATTTACTGTGTTTAGGCCACGTTTAATAAGTGCTTTTCCCAAGGACACCAGCCGTCTAGCTAGCGACCAGTTTCGACCATATAACCTGTATCCACTCGAAAAAAAAACATTACAAAAAGAAACAACGAAAAAAAGAATTACAAAAAGAAACAAAATACGACCTTGATCAAAACGAAGACGAGGACTGGAGTGAAGTCGTCTGCTCCTGGAGCTTCAGACTCGTCGGCGAGTTTAAGGAGGTGCATCACTGCTCTGCAGCACCGGAGCGCTGCATCCAGCTTCCCACGAGGAGAGCGATGAGCCGAGAGCATCCGTGCCTCTCGCTGGGCCGAACACCACGGACTTTCCTTCAGGTATTTCCGTCGGACTTGGAGGGATGGGTGAAGGGGGGTAAGCACCGCCGACAGACGGGTGATGTGCTGATGGAATAGCCTGTGGGTTTGAGAAGGGAGTGTTTTTACTATATGGGTAATGGTCAGACTTGTAATGTCAGAAAAAGTAGGCTGGAATGTACGATTACTTGCAGAAACAAGAAAGATATTGATTTGTTTACAAATACATCTTTTATATTGTTATGCATAAGCTAGCGAAGTTTTGTTTCAATTACCATCAGCATTTTTTGTTTCCAATTGTAAATCAGTCTCCTTGTTTAAAAATGCATCTTTTCTAAATAATGCACTAACTTTTTCCACCATCATCCCCCCCAAAAAAAATCCCGTGGGTCAAGTTAAACAATCTAAAATAATCTGAGAAGAATTCAATGGAAAACTCACTGGTCCCTTAGTATATCTGCATCACCATTAGGAAACATGGCGTGTTTAGCGATGGAGGTGAAGATAGTTCTCTCGACACATTTCTCCGCTTCTTCTACCTGCTCTTCGCTTGCACCTGGGGTTGCGAGGGGAAGGGGGGAAGGGGTTATTTAGGGGGTTGACCTAGGCGGTGAAGCAGAATAATCAAGTAGATTTATGAGGGGGTTATTTAGGGGATTTGGGAGGTTGACTTAGGGGGTGAAAGAAGGTTCATTTAGAAGATTTATGAGAAGGTTAACTTAGGGGTAAAAAGGTGGTTTACTAAGGAGGTAAAAAGTGGGTTCACTTGGGGGTAAAATAGGGGTTCACTTATTAAGTGTGAGAGGGTTCTTTAGGAGTTTAATGAGGGGTTTATTTAGAAGATTTTTAAGGGTGTTTCCTTAGGGTATTTATGGGGGGGTTATTTAGGGGATTTATTGGTAAAAAACGATAGAGGTAGAGGGTTGAGTGATAGTGTGGGCAGAGTTTTGTATAAGATTTGAACCAACTACCACCATTAAACCCAAATATGGGGCCTAGGCAAATAAACGAGCATGTTTTTTGTTAAATTATAAGTACACTTTGTTAGTTTTGTTATAAACTAATGGTGATGAGTTAATCTTTGATTATTCACAAATTATAAGAGCAACTCGACTGCGGACACGCGTTGGACCAAAGACCGCTAAACTGTCAACGAAACACCCACATGTATAAGGGAAACAAATATGGGGCCTAGGCAAATAAACGAGCATGTTTTTTGTTAAATGTTAAGTACACTTCGTTAGTTTAGTTAAGTGATATAAGTTAATCTTTGATTATTCACAAATTATAAGAGAAACTTGACTGCGGACACACATTAGACCCAAGACCGCTAAAGGAGTACCAACAAAGCACCCACATGTATAAGAGAAACTCTGTATTAGAGAAACTCTCATTAATATTTGATTATTCATTCATGAGTTAATATTTGATTATTCACAAATTATACAAAAAAAACTCAGACAAAACTTCACAAATTTTGACGGCAGATATATGAAACTCGACTGCGAACATGCGTTGGACCCAACACCGCTCAGACATCAACCAAACACCCACATGTATAAGAGAAACTCTGTATTAGAGAAACTCCCACACATGTAATAGAGAAACCTACCCTCCCAGACACTATCCTCCCTGATCCTCGAGTTGATCCAGGAGAGGAAGGACTCGACGAGCGTGATCTTCTCATCAGAGGCTCCCAACCTCATGAAGTTGTTGCGGAAGTCCGAAACCACTTTCTCACGCTCCTTCAGCAAGATGCGGACATACTGGGAGGTGAAGTATTTTCTGGGAAGGATTGAATGCTCAATTTAAGCACTGGATTGACTGATATATTACAAGTAATTAACATCAAAATATTGTGATGCCTGGTTTGTTGCAGTTTGTGAATTATTTTTTACTACTATTTTTTTTTTACTATTTTTTTACTTATTTTTACATACTGGGAGGTGAAGTATTTCCTGGGAAGAGAATTGAATGTTCAATTTTGTTCATGGATTGACAACACAATACTAGTGATTAACATAAAATATGTGTGTTTCTTGGTTTATGCAGTTTGTGGGAGAAATATTTCCTGAAAAGGATTAAATGTTCAATTATTTTAATCTCTAGATTGACAACACAATACTCCATCAAAATACGTTGTGCTGCAAGATTTAATTCTTAATTTTATTCCTGGATGTTAAAACGACTGTCCCGCTATGCACAGTTGAGATACTTGGGTAATTGCGGTTTGTGCATTATATAGTATTTCCTTAGTAGGTATTGCAGCATTTATAGTATATAGTCTATTGTGCTTACTGTTGAGTATTAAAGGGTTTAAAAAAAACATAAAAAATCAAACAAAAATTTAAAAAGAAAATAAGTATTTCAAATAATGGGGGAAAAACAAATATTTTATTTCAAATAATGTATTATTTGCTAATTCAGAAGTACCATAGTTGCATTAACCATATACAGAGGAATAAACAAAATACAAAATCTTGTCAATCACGCACCTGCAAATTCTCTTATCTCTCTCAGCGCAGTTGTACATGTGTTGTAGGTAGGCAGAGGTGGATAGGAGGTGTTGTCTGGCGCGTGTGAGATACCCTGTGTACGACGATCTCTGTTTGCAGTCGTTCCACATACTCTGTGGTGTGAATGGGGGGGGGGGGGGGTTAATACAAGTTTTCTGGATTCGTGAAGTGTGCAACGACATATTTTTTTGTTTGTCGCTGCTTTTTGTTTATTTGAATGTCAGATTACTGCTTAGAAAGCTATTTTAGGGCATATGGCATGGATTTGTAAGATACATAATGCTAACACAACATTCTTTATTTTGAGACATTTCCTTACTTCATTTCATTTTTATTATTATTTTTCTTCATTCCATTCCATTACTAGTTTTGGTCTTTTTTAAAGTGATCAGACCAAAAGTTGTTTTACTGGCAACAATACTCATTTAAGTGTACACCGATAACAAAATCTATTTGGTAATTTAGGAACTGGGTACTCCCATCGCCTAGGATAACCTTTTTTATTTTATCATTGACTGTCAGATAAAATAGCTTTTTGTCACATCGGACAATTTTACAAAGAAGTAGAAATAAAAGTTAATATTTGTCCAGTTCAAGTATTCTATTCCTTCGGATGAAAGAAGCTAGTTTATGCTTGCAGGAACAAACGATATACACTGTGTATAAAATATACCAATTGTGGTTTGGTACCCTGCTGGTTAAAAAATATAGCGTACAGTCAATATGTTTTTCGAATAATGGTAAACACTCTCTTGTCTTATAATACAAACCATTTCAGGTAAATGGTAGGCATGAGGTTATCTGACAATTGCCCCAGTGGTAACGACCCAACGCATTTTCTCATTCCCAGGAAAAATCATGACCATCCATTCAACCCTTCATATGCATAACAAATGCATTTAAGGTTATTTTTACTTTGGACAATTTTTTGACGGAAATCTAAATATTAAGAGTTTTCTAGTTTAAGTATTCTATTAATTTTATGACTGAATCTAAATATTTAAAAAAAATTCTAGGTTAAGTATTCTATTAATTTTATGACTTAATCTAAACATTAAAAAAAGAGTTTTCTAGTTCAAGTATTCTATTAATTTTATGACTTAATCTAAACATTAAAAAAAGAGTTTTCTAGTTCAAGTATTCTATTAATTTTATGACTGAATCTAAACATTAAAAAAAGAGTTTTCTAGTTTAAGTATTCAATTCCGTCGGATAAAAGAAGACGCAAACCGAACCTGAAGAAGCGATCTGCACGCCGCATCATCGAGCTGGGAGATGCTCCGAAGGACTTCATCGAGATGAGCGATGCGGGATCGATCGTGCAGCATCAGCGCTTCCGCATGTGATATCCTCAGGAAGGAAAGCAACTGATCTTTTTGGCTGGAACGAAATTTGGGAGTTTGTGACGACGCTGTGTTTTCGAGTTTTTTTGGATTGAGGAGTTCGTCGACTATTATTTAAAAAAATTGTGATACAAATTTTATTTGTAAAAAAAAACTTTTTTTGGATTTTATTATTTTAAGATTAAGTATAAACTCAAAATGAATTTAAATTTTGTTTGCACTGTCTGCTTTATAAGAAAATAGAAAAACAGAAAAAGATAAAATTTTTAATTTTGTGGTTTCCATGAAAAATGTAACTGCTAAACATAACTTCTTTAATTTTATTGTTTTTAAATTTTGGATATATTTTTTAGGGAAAAATTACCAAAATTTATTTCCAATTTTTGTTATATTTAGATAAACTTACAATTAATTTTATTTTTTTACTAGAAAAATCGAAGAAAATTTTAATTTTTTTTAAATTTAAAATTATTTAAATATTTTTTTTAAATAAACGGCCAAACATACCTGGTTCTATCAGTCGCTCTGTGATTCTCGGAGATCAATATTTCCGAGGTGTTTTGCGAGGCGACCCCGAGGAGGAGCATAGCTGGGGAGGGGGGTTCCGGAGGGGGTTCGGCCATCGAGAGAGCTTTCCGCAGCTTCCTCTTCGTGTCTTCTTTCGACTCCATCTTCTCCATGGGGCAGGATGCGGGAACGGCGCGGCTCTTCGGGTCGTGCGACCCGCGCCACTCGCCGTGGTACGAGGAGGTGGAGGAAGCACCACGAGCGGCGGTAGTCACGGTGTCGTCGCTCAGAGGGGACTGCACGTCGGTGGCTGATGAGCCACTGACACTGCGTAACGTGAGGGTTATCAAACACACCACGAAACTATTATCTTCGACAATCTTTTTATTAAAAATTAATTAAGTATTTAACAATCAGTTTACTTAGTTTGGTTTTTAATATTTTTTGCCTTGTATTAACAGGGTGTAAAAAGTAAATCCTTGGGTAAAATATGCATATTGATTATTAATACTTTATAGTTTTCATTTTAAATAATTATGTTTAAGCTGTACAAAGCAATTTTGCATACGTTATGAATACCAGGGGTAATATTTAAAAGAAAACACATTGCAGTTTTTCCCGTAGTACCCTAACTTTACACAAACACAGACAACAGCAAAGTCTTACTTTTGTACGTCCGGCGCGTCAGTGGAAAAATTTGCTGCGTCGTCGACCTCCGATTGCTGGTCGGAAACTTTCTGTCGATATTTCTGCAGGATGTCTTCGCCCGGTGAACTTGTCTGGAAGGATTTAGGTTCATGTGAATGCATTTTAAGAGACTAAATGCGGGTACTATAAACCCATGTGATACTGTCTCAAAAATTTCAACTCTTACTGATCTGTTAAAAAAAGCATTTAAAATTGAGTATGATTGATATATATATATGATTGGTTACATTTAAACTTTAGTATGATTTGGTATATATATGATTGGTATTAGCATTTAAACTTAAGTATGATTTGGTATAGGCTATATATGATTGGTATAATCATTTAAACTTAAGTATGATTGCTTATACAGCTTGCAACAACATCAAACCAGCTCATTTGTGACATAGGGCCATGACATAAAGGGTTGTTGTATCGAAACCTAACGTTGGACTGAGGTTAACTAACGATTGCCAAATAGTAAAATAAATTAAGTTTTTGCTTAACCTCTAAATCTACTGGGGTCAAGTAATATCTGCTTATGTGTTTAGCCCAATGACAAACCTAACGCACTGATTGTTGAAATAAAGATAATGGCTAGGTAAACTGATTATGAGTATATGACGATTGCCACTGTTATTACAAATTTGTGGGTCAAAATATCCCTTTGTAATGTAGCCTTTGTTATATAAACGTAGTTTGA
>CH002395.1:970040-1012730 GCA_000149265.1 Ciona savignyi
CCATTTTGCATAGTGTGTGTATGTTGTTATGTTATTTTTTGGTCAAAACGAACTGGCTGCCTCCAATTACTATAGGATCGCTTGGATCGAGCGCTTGGAACCCTAACCCAAACTATTACTTAAACCGAAACCCAACAAGCACGCCAAGCGCTCATGTAGTAATTAGTTTTAGAGGTTTTAACTGTCACGTATGTGACATGCAGTATGTAGCTACAATCTTGACTTAATGCACACTACTTAAAGGCGAACTATGAAATTATGGCTTTTATACCAATTCCTAACTACATTGTGGTATTTGATTTTAAAAATACGAAAGTGCACACGTTTTTAGTAATCACCAACCAACTCTATGGAATTGAAAGTACTCCTTAAGGGCAAAACTAAAAGGAGGGAAAGCGAAAAGGAGGGAAAGCGAAAAGGAGGGAAAGCGAAAAGGAGGGAAAGCGAAAAGGAGGGAAAGCGAAAAGGAGGGAAAGCGAAAAGGAGGGAAACTGCTTACCAAAACTATGAAAATTAATTTTAACCCTTTCCTAAAGACTAATCTCAACACCAGAGCTAACCCTAACTCTAACCATATGTTTAAAATGAACTCTAATGCTTTAATATTCATTTTAGTGTGCACTTTCCCTCCTTCCCTCCTTTCAGTTTTCGCCCTCCCAACTCTTATCATTCGAGGCACATTTAGAAACTTATTAAAATTGACAGCACATTGCAATAAAAATTGTACAATGGGAGATTTTCTGACAAGCTATATACATTTTATATTATATTAGCGTATTATCAGTTTTAAGTTTCTGATATTTTGGTTTGGGATGTTGAAATTTTATTTAAATTTGCAAAAACTAAAATCCTTTTTATTTGGTAAAACTATATTTAAAAAATTATTTTATTTTCGTGTGGCACACCTAACATTATATTGGGGCACAGTAGCACACCGGTTGCGGTACACTGCTTTAGGGCACCAAGTTTAAAAATACAGGAATAGTGACATTTTACCAATCATAAAATGCTCTAATGCCATTTGTGTCATTTTCATATTTCAGTACCGGTAGTGCTCTATTAGTAACTAATCCGCAGACATGCTCAGCTATACGCCAATAAAGAAGACATGAATACAAGGGTTGGAATGCAAACACGTTACCTCCATAATCGGTTCATGTAGCGCTGACATCAGGAAAAGTTTTCCAGATGATAATGACTCGGCAAAAAGTCTGTAAAAAAATTAAACATGAAAAAGTATGAAGTTATGAACACAAAACACAAGATTGAAGATTCATTTAAAAGGCAACATAGTAAGAATTTAATATAAAAGAAATGCACTTTTTAGATAAGTTTGGTGAAAATATTGTAAAATCAAGTGTGATAAGAATATTGTAATATAAATCTGATATATTTTACATTGCTTCCATGGAAGTCTGACCAAGGTCCAAATGATTAACTAGTAAGGTAGTAAAGCACTATCTTGCTATCAGTTTAATGTTTACTGGTTAATATATTTGTTGTTAGATAATCACAAAACCATTAAGAGTTAACTGTGAAGGGCTTATATGGACTTTGTAACTTTACCTGAAGAGAAGATTTTTAAGTTACACGCATAATCATGATTAGATACATTAAACCAGGGGTGGACAACTTCTCTAGTTAGCGGGCAAGATGTGGGAAAATAAAGTCCTTGGTGGGCCGGATTATTACATAAATATTATTCAATATCTTAATTACAGGGTATGTTTATATACGGTCTGCGGGGCGGTCAAAGTCACCAATGGACTTGTCAACAAAAACTGTTAATCAACGTGTGCATAGATGATATCAAGCAGTACTTTAAGGCCATCTCACTATATTTCACCTAGTTATATTCATGAAACGATATATTAAAGTGGCCCCTACATGCTGTCTGTTAAAAGCGTCTTTAAATGCCTAAGTTCCAGTTAGCAATGGGATAAATGTGCTATTTTTAAGTGGCTTGTGAGACTTATAAAGCTGTTGGATTAAGTATACGAAGCAAAAGAATATTTTGAACTACAAAAACAAAACACTAATTCATTTAATCAGGCTTAAAAAGTGTATCATACCGAAAAACTGTACAAAACGCCGATGTGCCCTTTTGTAGCATTCTACTCGGCTGTTCGATGGTTGCGAGCTGAAGTAGCATCAGAGTTTCAAGCAACTGAAAATAATAATTTAAATGTTAATCCATTGCTTTGAATTATTTATATCGTAATTAAAATGCAGCTTTTGTAAAAATCCTAATGGAATGCTGCACAAGCAACTTATCTAGCAGCATAATGGATGATATACTTTACAATTTTGTATGAATATCAAAGGTACAGTAATGGTAGTTAAATGATTATTTTATATTATAATTCATAGTTGTCTATAATTTTTAGTAAAGCTTTTCTAAATTACTAAATTACTGTCTTATGCATATGGTGTCAGATTATTCATTAAAACATTGCCAGTTTTCCAAATTAGAATCTTGGTTTTAACTCTAATTGGTGGTTGCCATAGATAAAGTTTGTAAGCTCCTTTTCAAATTGTTGTACCGGAAATGGATATTACCGAATTGGTAATAAAAAATAATGACAGATAATGTTGCAGACACCTGATATTGAACATTACAAAACTTCATTAAACATGTATGATCCAGTAAAGAAGTACGTTTGATTGTGTATCTGCGACTAGTTTGGATAATTTAGAGTTTCCACTACGGGACCAAAAATCCAAATGCCGCGCGAGTAAGAATTTACTCTTGCAAATATAAACTAATTAACGATCACCACAACCCTTTTCTCTTCAACTGGCGCAGAAGAAAATAAAAAACAAATCCTTATTGTTGCGAGCATTTTTTTGTTATACAAATGGTGCGTCCAAATACTGAAGTCTATAATATGTACAAAGATTTACTCCCTTTACTCACCTGAAAGATTTACTTGCGTTAAAATTATCTTATTTAATTTATTATAAGGCAAAAACTTTATATGGAGCAAAGATTTTACTATTAATCTTAGAATTTACTACCTCCTTTAATTAACTCTGGAGCGCATAGAGTTTTGGTAAATTTTAAAAGCCTGAATAAAAAACCTGGAAGTCCTATGACCTAAAATATACCACAAAATCAAACACGAAACATCACCTCTAATAGTTGCTTGTGGTCATCTCTGATGATATTGCTACCATAGCAACCGGTGACCATTGTTCTTGCAACATCCGCAGTCGAGTCGAGACCCAGTTTATCTCCATATGCCAAGCATGCCGCAGCAAAAGTCGGGTTGTTTATAAATGCCTGAACACGAACTGAGTTACAAACACAGAACAGTGTTTATGAAGGCACTGGAAATACTTAAAAAGTATTTGGGACGTCAAGAGCTGTAGGCTATTTATTCATTTTAAATCTGCACTTTTTCTAATCAAGTGTGTATGATGCGTGTGTACATATGCATTGGAAATACTTAAAAATATTCAGCAGGGCAAGAGTTGTATTTATTCAATTAAAATCTGCACTTTTCCTTTCCAAAACATGAGATTACAAGCACCGACCTCCACAAATTGTCCATACATCGATTCCTGGTACCCGAGCTCTTTGTAGCCGTCGACAAACTCGATGTTGTCGAGTTGCTTCGAGCGCCGGTTGCATAGTGCAGGTGTATCTGCATAATTTTCATTTTGGTTAATAGTTATATCAGCTAGATATGGAAGTCCACATTTTGCATAATACCGAGTTGAACATGTATTTATTCCTGGGGTGGCATGGAGTATTCTTTGCACAACACCGTTCAAGGTGAATTTGTGGTAAGTTGTAAAGCAGGGATGTGTTGGGCCAAGGGCCGCAAGCAATTTTCGACATACTACAATTATTGTTAAATATTTGAAGGTCTTTGCAACCCAGGGACCTTGAGTTTGACAACTCTTGTGTAAATCGTATTTGTCAAATTATCACACATAGAAGAAATTAAATTCCTGAAAGAATCAGTTAAAATGTAAGAATACATCATTAAAACTATACCCTGTTATAACACCATTACTTTTTTCATAATGTTGTATCAGAGTCATAAACGGTTTACCAAAATGTACAATAAGCTGTGCATACCTTTGTTATAATTAGTTTTAAACCACCCCCCTTTTTTTACATAAACAGATTAAAGTCTACACCAAATGTCAAGTGACATAAGCGCTGTTAATGTCAAAAAAGAAAAATTTTTAAACCACTTCCGGTAGCTTAAATAATAATAAAATAATAATAGTTACTTTTTAAATCATAATTTTGGCATTGTTCAGGCCTACAAAGCCTCTTAAATAATCGCTTTACCGATCTTGTTGTTAATTGTAGCCTTGTACAATATTCATAAGCCAGTATTCTGCATATGTATGCAACTTTTTAATGACTGTCTAAACAAGGACTTGATGCACCGGTACAGTTACATTAAAACCATCTATTCATAGAGCGTAGTCAAGAAAAGTGTCAGCTTAGCAAAAAAATCGGAAAGCACCTAGATACACAATCAGCGACATAGGCTTAATAAGCAAAGTGATGTATATGATATGGAATAGGTAATTTATTTTTTATTAGTAAATAATAGCATACCAAGAGCAATGAATATTAACAAACAATACATGAAATCTATTTATGACCCAAAAACAAACAATACTTATGTATGTAAAATCTACCAACTTATGCATTCCAGTTTTACTCAATACACATTAAACAGAATAAGAAGTATTTGTTGAGATTTTTTACGTAATGGACATGATTAATTCTTGTATCACAATTGACTTGGGCATTTTTACAGCGTTTATTTGACTTTTATTTAAAGTAAAAATTTGCAATAACCTTTATTGTTACCCCTTACTCATAAATTTAAATGTGTATTATGGTAAAAAATAGTACTTTTAAAGCGTTTATGCTACGAATGGGCAATTAATTAGACTTTCCGTTTGTTTTATTTGAATGCAGTTAATGTGTTGCTGGGAAACTTGGTTATAAGACTTGTCATTGTCGATAGAAAATGAAAATGTCACTTAACATATTTATTTACTTGATTATAAAGAAGTATTCTTGTTGGGTATTTTGCCTGTTATCCTCTGCTACAAGGACAATGATAGAACACCTTACATATTTTGTTTAAAGGGATTTGCTAATAAATACTTGTTTTTAGGGATTTGCTAATAAATACATCATAAAAAACAAAACAAGTTTAGTTGTTAATGATGGAAATCATGTACTGGTTGGGTTTCTAGTTTAAAGTTTTGGCCAACTTTTTTTTTTAATTTGTCTCCTGGACTTGATGAGGTTTATATACCGCTTTATAAATAATTTACCATAGTAGAACGCAAACAATATTTAAAGACTCAAAGAACTTATTTTGGCCTCAAAAACAACATGTATATCGGATGATTTTTTTACAGGGTTTGTTTTTCCAATGACGTCAAAATCCCATTGTACCAATAACAATTAAAGCAACAGACAAAACAAAACAATCAGTTATTTTAATTTATGGATATAGGTACCGGAAAAAATGTATTACAGAAACATATTCAGTTTAATAAAAATACTGTGCCTGTGTTTTAAATTTGGATTACTACAATTTAAACGATTTAAGATTCTAATGATAAACCACATACAAGCTTTACATATCTAACATACTCAGCTTTACTAAATGGTCTGCCACCTTAAAATTATGATATGCACCAAGCAAACAATATTGTGCCATAGGCATGGACATTGATTCTTATGGCTGGCAAGCGTGGCTTGCCACTCCAGTATAAAAACTAGAGAGTGTCAACCACGTGTTTAAACACCACTATTTGTAAAACACATGTTGTATGCCATATATTCAAGCTCCAGGGTCCCTAACCACAATTTGTATTTTTTACACTGAGTATGTAGTATTTGTTTCTGCAAGCATAAACGCATGGGTCCCGTAGTTATCCAACCAAAATTCTTTTCCATGTATAGTTAAATAAAGAATAAACGTCTTAAGTTTACGAACATTTTACCACAAATGTTTTAAATTAAAGCTTCTTTTCAAGCGCTGTTTAGTGAAATGAAGCTAAATTCCCAAAACAGCCGGGTTTTTCATGGTTGGGTTTAGTAGATACGTTTCTGTTTTTACATGTGTGGGTCATGTTATGTAACGATTCTTAAAGTTTTAATCTGATTTATTAACTCCTTGTGGGAGATGTCAGTGCAATATGGCATGCCTGTCACAATCATAATTCAGGAAGATAACTTCGTTTTTAAGGGAATTACCCTAAGTAAATGTTTTCTTTCTTTTAATTGGCACAGAGTGTCAAATGGTCTAAGATTTCACCAAATCTGATTAAAATTAGATTAGCCGTTTAAGCGCTATGCCCCCAAAAGCTAATTTATTAGAAAAATAAAACGTTTTGGTTTTTAACGTCTCAGGGGAAATCCCCTGGATTCATTACTCAAAATTTTGGTTTCTGCATATCTAGACCATGTTGTCTTACAAATGTCAAATTTTCATTGCGATTGAAATTCCTTTGGTAGATGTCAGGGCAACATGGCATGCTTGTCACAATCATTATTTCAGAACAAAATCCTAGTTTTTAGGGTATTTTCCTAGGTAATTTTTTTATTTCTTTCAAGTGTTAAATCAGTGACTAATGCACATACATTCCAGAAAATTTGATTCAAATTGGAGCAGCCGTTCAAGCGCTATGCCCAAAAAAGTCTATTTTTTAGAAAAAAATAGCGTTTTGGTTTTTAAACGTCCCAGGGTAATTCCCCTAGATTTATTACCTAAAATTTTGGTTTCTGTATATCTAGACCACGTTGTCTAACAAATAACAAAGTTTAATTGCGATTCCATTTTTCTTTCTGGTAGTTGTCGGCGTTTGACGAAAAAAAAAAAACGGACAAAAACAATATGTGTCCCAATTTTTCAAATCGGACCCATAATGACATATACAAAATATTCTATACATGTCACCTGACTCTTTTATGCAGCCTTTCTTTAATGAATGCAGAAAAATATTTAAATGGCAACGGAATAAAAAAAAAATATTTTATAAAAGTTTCGTATTCAACAAATGATTACATTTAAAACTAATTGTAAATACGTTATGTAATGCCGCCATCCCTCTCTATCTTTTATAAAGAGTAAAAATCAAAACCTAGCCAACTATGAAGCATAAGCTTTAAACATACAGAAAAAATATCACAATAATTTTGCATATCATTCGTGCTTTACTAATCTGCGGGAAAGCGGTTATCATAATCAGGACGGGGTAGGGGTATATCATGATATGGAACGGGTTATATCATAATATATATACCCATCCTGCTCATGTTATAACCCTCCCCACTCGAGTTAATGACAAAAATACTTTGTCCCACCAGGATATAGAATGTTGACCCGCCCACTTATCCTGCCCCGCTGTCCAACAAATTAACGAAGCCCTATTATTCAACTACCAGTACTGTACCTTGAGTACTGTTGACAATCAGTCTGCTTAAATTAAGGTAATGTTGCCGGGTTATCCAAAATGTGTGTGACAATGTCTCAGAATTTTGCCGCACTTCTTCATTTAATTTCCAGATGGTGTCCTGAATTAAGTTGAAAGTTTGAAGTGAAATCGTGGATTTGTATAATACACTAAGCCAGTATTTTATAAACTGGGCAATGACAGGATACGGGGGATAGGATATTCATGTTTATCCCTGTGAGTGGGAAAACCAAGGGGGGGATTAACACACAGGTAATCGTTAGATCACCTAGCACCCACCGTCGGGTTACCGGAGCTATTGCAGTGTGTTGTGTATGATTCCCTTGTTCTTTTAAATTAGTAGAACCCATTTATCCGCTGGGTTCGGGCAGTGTCCGTTAAGTGTCTTGCCCAAGGACACAACCGACTAGCTAGTCACCAGTTTAGTACCTGCAACACTTCGGCTGAAAGGCGACGCACTAAACCAGTGGACAAATCTGTCGGCTACTTCATTTTATTGATAAATTTTACAAAGTGTCCTTGTTTAGCAAAATCAAAGGAATCAAACTTCGAATAAACTTAACCTAGCCATACTGCAAAATCGAACGACGGTAGACTTACCTGTTCAGATTTAATAAATAACCTTTCTTCGTGCAGTCTTCTTACTAATTCCAATAAGCTTGACATTTTTGCAGGTGTTTCAGCTGAAATACTCAATCGAGCTAATTCTACAGCATAACACTCCGCTTCGAGTACAAGGAGAAAATTACTCTACAATACACTGCAGCTCAAATCAATAATATTAAATTCACGAGTACATGTAGCAACTTTATAATGCACACGAGAACATATGTAGGCCAGAATGTTGATTTTCGTGTTGGTGGCATATGAAATGTTTTTGTATTTACGTATATGGTATACGACAGCATTGGTTATAAAAATATTGCAGAAGTTTTTAACTCTACACCCAGCCTTACTTCTGTTGCCATTTTTACTAAGCTATCGACCTACAACTAACTGAAGTACAATGTTAATTATAGTTTGCCTTCTACGCCTAAAGGGGATGCATTTTGTCTTACTTCGTTTAATATTTTAATAGTTATTATTTTATAGAAAACAGCTGATATGTTTATTAAAAAAGAATAACCAACTTATTTGGTTAAACTTATAGCGCTTGGCGACACACAGACATTCCTTATCTGTCGAATAATCTTCTAAATCTGGCAGTCCCCTTCAAAATATTTATACGGCTCATATAATTTTATGCCTCGACCCTTGGTCATGGGTTATCTCAACCGTCAGATTACCTAGCGCTAACCGTCGGGTTACCAGAGCTATGCAGTGTGTTGTATATGATTGAGACGTCCTTTCAGTTTAGTAGAACCCATTTATCCAATGCGTTCATGTGATATCCTATATAACAACGGTGATTTAAAACTGAACGTTTGTTAACGATTGTCCAACGTCAATGTAATGTTTTCGAAACCAGTAGATTGTTTAATGTGACTAGAATTTAGCGAAAGATACCGGAACCTACTGGTTTATTAGATTAAACTAACTCTACCAAGTGGGCTACTATTAATTGGAACAGGAACCTATCTTCAGATATACATATTAATACTAGTTGTGAAGGTTATCTTTCGACACAAACCATGTAGACTCTGTCTGAATGTAAATATGCACCCCCGACCGACATACAACAAAAGTTTTTTTTTTAAGTTTTCGTTAACAAAGTCTACACGCTACGAATAACATGCTACCTTAACAAATTAGCCGACGATAGTCTAACATTATCAGCTAAACAAATACCTATGTATTTTATTTGTGGAAATGACAATATATATATAGGATTTTCCCATTTTGAAAACAATATAGGCCTAGTCTATGTTTTAGATTTAACAGGGCAACATATCTTAAAATACTTTAAAAAGATAACAGATTAAAACGTCCAGCGAACTATTTTACTTGCTCTATTCTTCGTCTCGCAATTATTATATCTGCGAAGTGGCGTAAAAATGGTTGATTGCTTTCGCCCGTGCGGGCATTTGACTTTAGAATAGTTTTCAAAGTGGATTTGGCGGCAGTTTAGTTTTGAGTGGACGCCACAGCATTTTTAAGAACTGTTAACAGTTACATATTTTTATTTGTAAAGCAAACATAAGTTTTTTAAATTGTATTGGCATAGGTTAAAAGTACATTGCCGGGGTTGGTTTTACAAGAAAATATTTGGCTTGTGTCATGTGTTGTTTACAGAGTACAGACTACTATAACTTGTCGCCAGATACTCGTTTAAAGACTGTTTGTTGCCTGTCATAAGCTTATAAGGTAGAAAAGTCGAAGATGGCATAACTAGCCTCGTGAAGGTGACTTAAAATCAACAATAACCAGTATCATTCATTTCAGAGTATTAAAAATTAATCATGTTTCTTCTTTTTGTCCTTGGTTGCTTTATTTTGGCTCTGCTGTTTTGGAAGCCCATTCGTAAGCCGCGCAATTATCCTCCGGGTTTTGACGGCGTCCCTTTACTCGGGTGTTTACCCTTTCTAGGGCCCCAGCCAGCCAAAACCATTATGGAATGGAGTAAAACATACGGAGATGTATTTTACGTGAAATATGCGACGCAGAATGTTGTTATGATCAACTCTCTACAAGCGATCAAAGAGACGATGATAAAACAAGGACACATATTCTCAGGTATGACTTGTTTTTCATTTCTATTTCATTTCATCTGTGTATGACTTGTTTTGTTTATTTCTATTTCATTTCATCTATGTATGACTTTTTTTATTTTCTTTATTTTATCTATGTATGGCTTGTTTTCACAACCGACAATGTATGACGTGTTTTTATATCTATATTTCATTCCATCACGGGCATGATATAAAAATATTTGTGTGTGCAACTTCTTCATTATTATAGAAAGAATGTTCATCTTCAAAGTTTAGGGCGTTGTTGCAACAGCGTTGTGTGACCTCATTCACTGTCTGCAGCTTTTAATGACATAACTCTTCTATGTCATTATATTTGCTCTCCAATTTTTACCAACATATCACCCATTTTATCACGGCTTACCGCGACAAATAACTAGGAACAAAATAGATATTTTTATGGTGTTTATTTTATTATACGACCATTGGTGGTATTTGAGGTCCACAAGGTATAAATGGAAGCAATTTAATATTGCTGCTGGCTATTTTCTACCAGCAAATATTTGTTGTTTAACACCGCAACCCAGTTAAACATAGTTAAAAGCACAATGACCTAACGTAACCTTACAGAACCAGTGTTACTTTCGACCGCAGAGTTAACGGAATGCCTACGGACAGGAGCAGTAATAATGCAATAAACATGGATAATTTACGTAAAGCGCACCTTGTAGCTAAGGCATTTTGTTTATTGTATTTTTATTGAACCACACAATTTATCTTGTTTCTGGTCTGTTATAAATCCCCCTCTGAATTAATACATTTCTGCACACATAGACTATATAATGGCTATTATTCGTAAAAGTATCATCAATTTTTAGTTTCTTAAATATTGTTTTACTTCCGACTTATTAGTCTGGTAGATTATAGTGCGTCTGGTTTCGGTAACCCGACGATGGGCGCGAGGTGATCTGACGATTGCCCGTGTGTTAACCCCCTTGGTTTTCTTATTCACGGGGAAAACTTGAATATCCTATCCCACTTGCTGGGATTGTAAGTGACAGTCGTTTTTTACAGGGGTGCGTTTAATTACTGAGATTTAAGATATGTTTCATATTCTGCAATTCTCCCAAAATATGACCCTCTGATTTCCTTACAGGTCGTCAACATACGTTTATCACCAAATTCACAGCCGGGGATGCTGGGCTCGGGTTCCTGGACTACGGATCAGTTTGGCGTTCTCAGCGACGGTTTGGGATAATCACTCTTCACGAATTCGGGGTGGGAAGAAAGTGCTTGGGACCACAGATACTGGAAGAGGCTGAGCTTATGTGCGCTGAGATGGCAAAACACGGAGGTACTGTTGTTAGATGATTGTGTGTCTACCAGGGGGAACTACGTTAAAGGATTTTCCCACGGTTAGCGTCCGAATAGTCGCGCCGACGGTTCAGTTTACGAAGCTGTGTTGTATAATTGGGCCATTTCTGTTATTTTAGTTCAACCCATTAATTCCCTTATTGCGATGGCCGTAAAGTGCCTTACCCAAGAGCACAACCAACCAGCTAGCGATAAGCTTCGTTACAACAACTGATCTTTTGAAAGGCGGCACACTAATCCACCAATATATTCAGCGGACATGGTTTGCGCGACCGATACATATACCGATTTGTATAAAAAAACGGTCCTACTGCCCAGATCATCATGGATTCGAAACTGGGCTCGGTTAAAAAAATAGTGTTTTTGTAATCTTTTTTTTTCCGAAATCGAGCCAGCGATGAGTCCCGTCCCAAGACCATTTTTTGTGTAAAATTGTGTATTCGTAACGGTCGTGCTATCCATTCAGCATGTAGTATTGATAATCCTTAGTTTTAATTGAACGGCGGAATGAAATGTTGTAGCTAATTTGTCGTCTTTTTTAACCAAAGAGAATATGGTATACTTCTGTTTTAAAAAGGAAATGAAAAAAACAAAGTATTGTCAAATGAATAGTAACACTAGGACAGTTTTAATTTAGACCAAAATGCATTTGGATGCTTGATTCATACATTTGTGCCAATACAAATGTTGCCAAAGTTCATTTGTATTTTCTTGAAGGAAAATAGTTTACCTGTATGAGATTTTATTTTAAGGTCAACCGTTTGATTGTATGAAACACATCACACCTGCTGTTACCAACGTTATTGGCGTGCTAGTGTTCGGCAAAAGGTTCGAATACGACGATCCAAAACTGCTGGCGACGTTACGACTTCTTTTCGAATGTGGCCACAAATTCCCCTTTGCTCTCTTTTATTTTGCCCCCTTTTTAAGGTGAGTGGGGACTACAAATTTTTGTTATACCGTTACCTTTGCTGTGTTTTATTTTGCCCTATACAAATTCCCTTAATGTCTATTTTTTAGTGTCACTAAGAACAAAAGCTGTGCTAGTAACTTGTGAAATGGTGATGAAAAGGGTATTCTTTAAAAATGGAAGTCTTATTCTTCCGTAAGCGGTATATAGTATAATAGTCGCGACGGACCATCGTTCGGGATAATATAAAAATAGGGGAAAGGATATTCAAAACATTTTTTTGTGCTCAGAAAATATTAAAGCAATGTCTCTATCGGTTGTAACACACGGCAATAGTTCCAATATAACCGGACGACTGAAAAGATATGGGGTTTTAAGTTCCAAAAAAATAGCAAATTGACCTATTCATATCCTGAAGCCGTTTTACTTTGCGTAGGTTTATCCCGCCATGGAAAGGAAAGATCGATAACGTGAAGAAGGAAAGGGCGCCGATGTGGAATATGATCACCAACGCCATCGAGGAACACGAGGCGACTTACAACGAGAATTCTTGCCGGGATTTCATCGACTGTTTCATTGCTAAGATGAAGGAAGCAGAGTGTAAAATGGCAGATAAAGACACATTTGGTGAATTTGGACTGATTTGTCTTCCCATGATTAAGTTTGGGTTAATTCTTCTGGGAGCTTGGACTTTGAACTAGAGGTCTAATTGTACATTTCTACATTAACAAACTAGTACATAATGCTATTACGAAATAACGCGTGATCAAGTAATATTAATTTGGTGAATTTTCAATTGAATATAATTAAAATAAATCGGTGGCAGCAAATGGCAGGGCAACCGCACACCGGTTCTCGATCCATGCCTTGAGGTCAAACACTTCTCAGACAAACTTGCCCTTAATCCAGAGGATTTTATTACGTCGTTCAAATTTGAAGAAATGACTCCTAATTAATACTAATGTGGACACTTCGATTGTGGACTAATATCTGTCTGCCAAATGCTGCGAAAATAAACCTAAATTATATCCTTGAAACGTCTTATTTTTTCAGCTAAACAAAGCGATGATCCCAATGATAACGACGAAACTGCGTCTTGGTGGAACAAATACCAACTTTTCCACTATGTGAAGGAGCTTTTCTTGGGTGGGACAGACACGACGGCCACTGCATTGCGATGGGCTCTTCTGCTCATTCACACCAATCCTGAAATTGCTAAAAAGCTAAAAGCGGAAATCGACAATAACGTAACCGGTCGTGTTAAGCTTGATGATATGATCAATCTACCGTACACTCAAGCTGTAATTCAGGAGGTTTTCCGGTACAGGCCTGTCGTCAACTTCGGTACAATGAGAAAAACGTCAGCCGTTGGGACAGCGACAGGCTATCGCATCCCGAAAGGTACAATCGTGATGCCGAACATATGGTCGGTTCACCACGACCCTGTACGCTGGAAAAACCCCGAAGTATTTCGACCGGAGAGGCACCTAGATGAGAACGGAAAATTCAAAAAATCCGACGCAGTCATTCCGTTTAATGTTGGACAAAGGAGTTGCTTGGGTCGTCAACTCGCTCAGACGGAAATCTTCATTTTCCTAGTCCGGATGATGCAGAAATTCGACTTTAAAATCGAAACTCCGCTGGAAGATCTCGACATGAACGGCAACCATGTCTTCATACATTACCCGCCGGATTATAAAGTATCAATTCAAGTTCGACCTTAAAGTATTCACGAACTCCTATTCCTGATAATTGTTTTGTGTTAATTTTTGTTATGATCCAGTTATAATAATATAATTATGCAACCTTTGAATTTAGCAAAGATTGGAAGGCAGCGTTTGGGTGCTACAACTCGAGAGGAGATTATAGACTTGTAAAACGCAGAAGGGCTGAAATGGCGGCGGGTCGGACCGCTGTTCCAATGCAATGACATATAGGAGGGGCATATGGGTCATTCATGTTTTTATACCCGTAGATAGGAATGTAAGTAATTCTCAAGGTAATCAATCACTTTGCGCCCACCGTCCGGATACTAAAGTTACTGTAGTGTGTTGTGTACGATTAAGACGTTTCTTTTGGTAAACCCATTAAATTTACGGGGTTCATGCAATGTCCGCCCATTAAACGAATAGGTTTCGACAATTTCATGTAATTTGCCTTGCCGACGGACACAGCTGACTAGCTAGCGACCAGTTTTGACACTTACCCACCTAACTGAGAGGCTGTACATTTGACCAGTCATAAAAGAGACGCGAAGTAAAATTACCTACAAGGTGTATTCGCCAGATACGAGATAAAACGGCAGAAGAAAAAACGATATTCCCATCAATAATGTACAAGAGAAATCGTGCGTTAAAACTGCGCAAAAATCGTGTTACGTTTCTATACAAGAATTTTCAACCACGAACGTAATCGAAACGAAGAAAACCGGTCGAAGACTTGAAACCCAAATGTTTCGCTTCAGTTTTTCCTTTCGCGGTGCTTCCAAGGCGAATTAAATAAAAATTTCAACGGGAGCGATAGGACCGGTGACTTTCAGGTGACCTGAGTGAAGAAAAAGTCAAAATTAACATTGATTCGTTAAAATTAAGTTAGTAGCGAGGTGCAACACTAAAAAGGAGGGAAAAAGGGAGGAAAGAAACTGAATCTATGGAAACTTATTCTAGACTTGTTCGAAATACTAGTCTCAATCCCAGAACTATCCCCAACTCCAACCATAACTTTAAAACTAACTCTAATATCCTAATCTTTATTTTAATGTGCACTATTCCGCTTTCCCTCCGTTTAGTTTCCCCTGTAGCGAGTATTAAAATAACCCATAATTTAGATCTATATCTACACTGATCCAAGTGAAGCGTGCTTTAGTGTATTTATACTGGGTCAGGTTTCGAACCCGTGGTGAGCTCAACACTAAGGCCTTTTTATATAGAATTAGTTATATAAATCGATTGCGTTAACCATTTGGCCATACTACCAGTTTTAGACGAAAGGTTGTGTGAGAACCCAGTCGCCTGTCAATCGAAAAGTTGCAGGTTTGAAACTGGTCGCTAGCTAGTGGGTTGTGTCCTTGGGCAAGGCACTTTACAGACATTGCCTAAACCCAGCGGATTAATGGGTTCTAACAAATTGAAGGAACGTGTCTATCATATACAACACACTGCAATAGCTCCGGTAACCCGACGATGGGCGCGAGGTGATCTGACGATTGCCCATGTGATAACCCTGCTCAAGCCGACTAGGTACAAAGTGGTTTTTACTTTAATAAAGTTTAGTTTGATTTTATCCTAACACTATATTGGATATTATGTTTTGACCATTAACGGAAATGCGAGTTATTAATTCGAGCAACCTTATGTTTGTATATAACCGTACGGTGGGGTGGACGAATGGTTAACACGTCTGATACATATACTGATTGCATCGAAAAACGGACTTAGTGACAAGCCCATGACGCATTCGAAACTTATCCAGGTAAAAAGGTTTTAAACTTAAAAATCGTATGCAACGTCACAATCACCTTCTGTGATGGCGGTCACGTGATCTGCTTCGGTGCCGCGACGATCGAACCGGGCTTCTTCTCCTCGAGTCCTTGTCACGTGAGCTGCGTTTCCGGTCGCGTGAACCGCTTCGTCTGCTTCGCTCGTCGCGTCGCCGATTGCTGTCACGTGACCGACTCCTCTGACGTCTGTGCTCACGTGATCGGCTGCGTGGTCGCCGTACGTCGGGAGAACGATGCTTGCTGCCCCTGTTGGTTCAACAGAAATAAAAATTGGTCGCTAGCTAGTCGGTTGTGTCCTTGGGCAAGGCACTTTACGGACATTGCCTGAACCCAGCGGATTAATGGGTTCTACCAAATTGAAGGAACGTGTCTATCATATACAACACACTGCAATAGCTCCGGTAACCCGACGATGGGCCGTGTGTTAACCCCCTTGGTTTTCCCATTCACGGGGATAAAGATGAAGAAATATATATCATATCTTATTCTATCCTAAATTCGAGAGAAGACACAAACGGTGAAAAAGGGAAATTTCTTACTAAAGAAAAGTAGTTCAAAAAGGAGGGTGTCAGTAGTCATTTTTCACATGCTTATACTATAGATTTTTTGTTACGCTATCCCATCTATAAAATAAAACAGCAATCTGCTCACCGATCCCTACTAGACCGATGCTCTGCAGGTGAGTTCTTCAACGAGCCGGCGCGACTTCCACGATCGGGATTGCTGGAAAACAGTTGGTCGTCTTAATGTCTGATCCAAACCGATTCATATACAGCATGTTTTGCCGGATATGTGAGCATAGCCGGAGGTAATTGGATTGAAAATAATGATAATGTGATGATTGCCAATGCGATACCAATTATCCATGGCGGATAAAACATGAATCTATCTTCTTATTTAAAATCTTAGTTTTAGATTAATCCAAACCGTTTCGCTTTTATAAACGTCAAATTTTTGATATGCTTAAATTGCCTCAAAACAGTGTAATTTTTGAAATTTCAAATAATTTTTAAACATGTACTACTGTGAAATCTTTTACTTTTAGGAACTATTACGTCTTAAGACAACAGATGTTTTAGTTAAGTAGCCGTGTGTAGAATTTATGGCGATATGCATACATATATATGTTATCCATTAAATTTTCTGCCACATCATATACCAATTTGAAGATGCTCGGTACTATTGTAAACCACTGTAATAAACGGTAAGATTTGGAGCAATATAAGATCACATACTACTTTCTTTTTATCACGCATTTTAGTAAGTTGTACACAGAAGTTTTAACATAGGTAATTGCATGAATTACTAGTTTTATACAAAAAAAACAACCAAACTTACTTATATTGGTTGTGATCTTCTAGTGGTTCATCTCTTCCTCTTCTCAGACCCGTCATCCCGTATTCCTGGACGGGAGAACATAAGGGTGGATCATTTTACTGTGGTTTCTACCCATCGTTTTACCATGATCATTTTACTGTGGTTTCTACCCAGCTATGGTTTCTATCCATCATTTTACCATGATCATTTTTACTGTGGTTTCTATCCAGCTATGGTTTCTATCCATCATTTTACCGTTATCATTTTACTGTGGTTTCTATCCAGCTATGGTTTCTATCCATCATTTTACCATGATCATTTTTACTGTGGTTTCTATCCAGCTATGGTTTCTATCCATCATTTTACCATGATCATTTTTACTGTGGTTTCTATCCAGCTATGGTTTCTATCCATCATTTTACCATGATCATTTTTACTGTGGTTTCTATCCAGCTATGGTTTCTACCCATCATTTTACCATGATCATTTTACTGTGGTTTCTATCCAGCTACGGTTTCTATCCATTATTTTACCATGATCATTTTTACTGTGGTTTCTATCCAGCTATGGTTTCTACCCATCATTTTACCATGATCATTTTTACTGTGGTTTCTATCCAGCTATGGTTTCTATCCATCATTTTACCATGATCATTTTACTGTGGTTTCTATCCAGCTATGGTTTCTATCCATTATTTTACCATGATCATTTTTACTGTGGTTTCTATCCAGCTATGGTTTCTATCCATCATTTTACCATGATCATTTTACTGTGGTTTCTACCCATCATTTTACCGTGAACATTTTACTGTGGTTTCTATCCAGCATATAAAGTCACTGGGTTCAAGCAGTATCTAACAGCCAGCAGGGGGGTTCCCCTCCCAATCTGTTTGGGGTGGCTGTGCCCCAGCAATGAGGGATTCAGTCAGCAATCCCCATGTAAAGCTGTGTTCCTTATCACTGTACATGTGTGATCAGCCGTGTGGACAGTGTAACAAGTAATGTTACAGTTCAGACCAATGTATCTCAAATGGTGCGCCACAAGGGTTAGCTAGGTGCGACACACTTACATTTCATAAATTAACGACAGAAGGTGCATAGATGATAAACTACTAAATGGTTAGTGCCTAGTTCGTTCATTTCCATTGTAACAAATCGAGTATTTAGCATATTGTTTTGACTTCCCATGCAAAGTGCACCCCGTTTGTTCGTAATCGGTCTCAAGTACACCACGAGGTTAAAAAGATTAAGAACCTAGACTTAACTAGTGTGGTACATGGTAGCCCTACAGTTAAGTTATAAAATGGTTAAAAACTTATTGTGCTCCGACTGAGTAAAATGAGTAGAAAATACTGTAATAAAATATTGTAACACGGAAAACTTAAAAATCAATTCCCTACTCTGACGTTCGGGCATGTGTTTTCAAGCAGTTAGCTGAATACTTTACAGTTGAGGATGTTTTAAGGTTCCGTAGTTGATAGAAATACTAATGTTGATTTATTGAATAATACATGTTTCACAAACAATAACACAAGATGGCAATTGATAACTAACCTAAAGAAACCGAAAAGCTCACAAAATAGAATTATTTGTTCTACAATACTGACTTTGTTGACCAAGAATTCCCATATATATTGTGTTCCCATAATTTACATAGAAATAACCAGGAAAGTCCATTCCAGAATAAAATTTTTGGTCTGACAGATTAGTTTTGTGATTTAGTGCGTCGCCTTTCAGCCGAAGGGTTGCAGGTACGAAACTGGTTGCTAACTAGTCTGTTGTGTCCTTGGGCAAGGCACTTAACGGACATTGCCTGAACCCAGAGGAAGAATAATTTCTACTAATTTGAAGGAAATGTGAATCATACAAAACACACTGCAATAGACTCGAAGCTGCTTGCTTCTACCAGTTAATAGTGGAATAATAATTAAAGTTATTTACATGATTTTAATTCAAAATTGGAAATGTGGTAAATTTTTTTAGCAAACTGTAACATGTAATTATTTTCCTTTATTAAATTATGACAAAAAGTATTTTTTTCTTGCCCTTCATATATATATCGGACCGGTTAGAAATTCAAGATAAAAAAAATTGTATTTTAGAAAAATTCCTACAATTTAAAATGATTCGGATAAAGACATTCCTAGAAATATATTCCTTTCCAAACCAAAAATCAAAAAAATACTATCAAAAATACTGATTTTGTTTAAAAATTAAAAAAAAATCACTCACACTTAATCCTTCATCAATTTCCTTCTGGATGGGCACAGGTATCCTTGGAAAAAGGGTTGAGAACCAATCGAGCTTGGTGAGAACGGTTCTAATCATCATTCCGATGGTCATCACACAACCTCCACCTGCCTTTACGTCGATTTCCTGAAAGCGAGAATTTAAGATTTCTAAAGCAAGGATAGGATGATCGTGTTTTTATTCTGGGGCAGTAAACGGAAGAGGGAGTTATGGCAGGCTATCGTCGAATTACCCCGTGTCCACTGTTGGGTTACTGATGCGAGTGGAGTGGGTTGAATAAATTAAAAAACATTGCTATTTTTGCTTAATCTGGTTATCAATGGTTTTAGTTAGGATTCTATAAGTGCCTTGCTGAAGAACGGCACCGGCACTATAGTGATTTCACCCCACACCATTTAGCTGAGGATCACTGACGTATTCCTTATTTATTAAGGTTTAATTGACTGTTAAGCGCCAAAGCTGAAACAAAACAAAACACATTATGGTTGCAATAGATCACAAAACAGTCATCTACTACTTATAAACCACAAAGCAAAGGTGTAACAAATAAATACCACTAACTAAGGTCAAACAAGCACGAGCAGTGGGTAAACTTTATTACTAACACCAGCATGCTCTTATTGTTTATCTGAAATTATGCCAATCCCATACTTTACGAATTAGCTTACTGGCTTGAGGAAATAGAGGCATGTCGCATTAATTAGGGTTTTTTATTACCTTTATTTTGTGTTAACACATCGGTAAATATTAAGCTTGAAAAAAAAATGTCAGTGGGTAACTCTCATTATATTCACTGATCATTAAAGTTTAGTTATGACTATGAGTGTTTAAGTTGACTTACCAAGGTTGTTCGAATGAATTTTAAAACAAAATCAGGTTGTTCAGTGCATTGTGTCCAGACCAACTTATTGAGTTACTAGTTTTTCAAGTCATATTTAAAAATAAATAAATAAAAGTTATCGAGCCAGTATTTTGAGTCAAAATTAGGTTTTTTAAAATCAAATAGTTCTAACTGTTAAATAGCAACAGAGAGGACACACATATTAAGTGTATTACTGTTTCATAGTTCTAAGCAAATCTTGAAAAACTATTCATTGTCTTGCATTAGTGACTTTTAATATGGTGTTCAGTAATATATAAACACACCATCTGGTCTCTGCCTGTAGTGAACTTTTGGCATGTCGTTCGTATCAGTTACCTTCTTTTATTATTATAATTACAAATTATTTTTCATTTAATATAAGCAAAATAAATCACGTCTACAAACTTGCACTAATATATAAAAACTATTGTTAATTAATACAAATGTATATATTAATATTTTTAAAAAAATAAAAAAAACGGAAAAGAGACCTAAGAAAGAGTTGTAAACAAGTAAGATGTTACCAAGAGTTGTATGTATAAATTAAACAGTATCACATACGTCTGTTAAACGTATCAAAGTTGACTAATGAGGTAACATCAGTTAATGGCTGTGTTATGTAAACATAGACACACTGTTGGTCAACAAAGGCGGCAAGTTTCCAGAAGAAATAGTTATTTTTTACGATGTTCCTGTAGTAATTGCCACCATTTGCACCAGTGTATATAATATATGAATGTCTATTTCATAATCAATTTTGAATTCAATTCAAATAGAAAGTTTCCGCAATTATTTTTGAATGCTATCCAGTCAAAATTATTTGTTAATACTTAATAGTGGCACAAAACAAGTTTTATTCATATAATTTCAATTTAAAATTGGAAAAAAAGATATATTTTTTAAAAGATGATAATATTAAATTAGTTAATTCATCAAACATTTTTTTTAAATTAAATTTTAGCGAAAAAATGTTTTTTTGCTGGCTCTTGAAATCTATCAGTGGGTAAAAATGCTTTATAGAAAATTGTTAATTTTTTTAATTCTAGAAGCCAAAAAGTTTCAGTCAAGGACTGTCATAACATAATGTCAGACAGATTAGTCTGGTGGTTTAGTGTGTCGCCTTTCAGCCGAAGGACTGCAGGTTAAAAACTGGTCGCTAACTAGTCTGTTGTGTCCTTGGACAAGGCACTTAGTACTCAATGCCTAAACCCAGCAGATTAATAGGTTCCACTAAATTTAAGGTACATATGAATTATACACAACATAGTGCAATAGCAATGGTAACCCGACGGTGGACGTGAGGTGATCTGACGATTACCCATGTGATAACCCACTTGGATCACATTTACGGTGATAAACATAAATATCCTATTTTATCATACACCTCGTAATATAAAGAAATCGAATCGTACACAAACCTCTTCATCTTCCAAGTAAGGTTCGTACCAATTCCATAAATCCTTTGGCGCTTGAGTGTATCTAGAATTATATTGTAATCATAAAGAATTGCAAACTTGCAATTCTACCCGCCAGATGATGAAAACACTGCATTATTTCATAGGAGGGAGGGAGGGGGAGGGTTAATCAGACAAATTTCTGTATTTCAAAGTTGTCTGTTTAGTGTTTACCGAATTACAATAAATAAACATGTTTTTTAATTTGTGGAATACTTATTACTTTTCGGCATAACCATCTATTTTCACTTCTTATCATTCATTTTAAACAATCCAATAATGCATCTTTATACAGAAAAAAAACAACACCAGGCAAGTTTTAAAGTTAAAAAACAAAAATTAACTACAGATCCATATAGATTATACTATACAGGTAATGTGTGAAAACTTTTTGCTTTCGTGACCTTACCTTCCTAACGTACCTGATGTACATGACCCCAAGGCCTCTGATAAACGGGGAGTCTGTGTGATTAAGGAGGCCGTTGACTTGTTTTCGAGTGAGTTTCAGGGTGAAGAGCTTGAAGAGGATGCAGAAAGATGTGGAGACGACTCCTCCTGCTCCAACTCCGCGAACCTGAGGAGGATTAACTGGAAATCAGTGCTTGAGCATGGTCGTTGGACAATTGACTCCAGATTTGCGCAACATATGGTGTTGTTTAACTACAAATTAGTGCTTGAGCATGGTCGCAAAGTTATTTTAAAATAATGGTATGAGTGTAAGGTGAAACTCGGGTTATACGGTGTGAATTCCAAATCTGTGTTCTATAGTGTAACTTTCTCGCTGCCATAAACTGTTTTAACAGTCACAACCTGGCATTTTCCTATCCTATTCCTAAGGTGTAATTACTTGACATGTATATATGGCACTTTTGATACATTACGTTTATCCCTATACCGGTACCAAAACTGTTTTGTAAGAAAATTATTTTGTAGGGTGTGTGAAAAGTTTAAAATTTTGTTTTCAATGAGAAATCTATAAAAAAAATTTAAGCAAAAATAATAATTAATTTTAAGAAAAAATAATAATTACATTTTTAAGCCAAAATAAAATTTAAATTTTAAGCAAAAATAATAATTAAATTTGAAGCAAAAATAATAATTACATTTTTAAGCAAAAATAAAAATTAAATTTTAAGCAAAAATAAAAATTAAATTTTAATCAAAAATAATAATTAAATTCTAGGTAAAATTAAGTCACATACTCCCCCACACATTCCAGTTTGTCCCGCTGTTTTTCGAGTCCCTCTCTCCCAAGGTTCTAAATGATCAACCTGTTTCATAAAAATTGTTACTTTCTATTTTTTCCGCTAGAAATTTTGCGTTGCACAAATGGACAAATGAGAAAATAATTTGAATGAAAATGCACAAAAAAAGAACGCCGTCTGTGGAAAAATATGCCCACAACAATAAATGAATGGGCCGCATGGATGAAGGACGGCGGAATGTAGTGTTTCGTGAACGCACCTTATAATATATCTCATCAACAACCTCATGATAAGTTTTGAGTTCGAAAAGCCGAACTTTAAAATAAGGGGAATTCTGCACATTGGTAAGTACGAGGTGATTCAAATTCATTGTTCGTGGATTACCCCAACATGTTAACGTATTGCCGAGCTTTGGTTTAGCTTCGTAACCCTGGTCCTCGTATTCTTCTTCATAAGCGTCTTCGTTGTACTGACCATCCATTTCTGACAGTTAAATCACTAATTGGTAACTACACCTATGGAAGTATAAGGTGGGGAGTTAAAAACCAGTCAATCACCGAAGTCACTGTACAAAATTAACTGTGATTAGGTGCAAGCGGCTAAGTTGATTATAAGGTAACTAATCGAAGTTAGTGTACAAAAGGTATGTGATTGCGTTAAAGCGGTGAAGTTGGTTGCCAGAATAATTATTTATCGCAGTGATTTCCAAGCTGTGGTATGCGAGATTCTTTAGTGGTACGCGACAAACATCAAATTTGAATTGCGTCTAATTTACCTTCAATTTGAGGTTTTAAACATTCACGACGTAACACTTTTGAATTGTTAGGGATAGAACCCATGGTGGAGGAAAAACTACAATCTATAGCAAGAGCTTTATACAACTATTTAAATGTAAATTAGATGGTACGTGAACACCATATATCGTTTAAATGTAACTTAGATGGTACGTAGACACTATATATTGTTTAAATGTAACTTAGATGGTACATGAACACTATTCAAAAGCTCAAAAGGGTACTAGAAAAAAAACAGTTGAATATCTGATTTATCGTGTAACTGATTTAAAAAAATAGAAATTTGGTTATCAACTTCACGCTTATTGTATCATAATCACATCTATTATATTTTACAAAAGTCTATACACTTTAGTCTTCTATAGAAGCAAAGACCATGGATTGGATTTGAAAGTCACATATGACAATCTAAGAATAGTTTTTGAAATTAAAAATTTGTATTATAATCCTTCATGTAACAACTGGATTATTATGCAGTATGGTGTAACATTATGAATCGATAACTGTAATTAAATCCTTGAAATGTTACAATTATTGATTTTTCACCTACCTTAGTATGAATGACCTTCTAGATAAATGACAAAAGGAAATGGTTAAAAAATCAAACCAGTACATATATATCCACTATCCAGTATATACAATTATACAGTATACTATATATATAAGCAATTCTTGATTTTTTGAATCTCTTTTATTGTATATTTAAGTACTTTTATTTACACTATATTTCCAGTAACTTAATCATAACTCCTGTTTAATGCATTCAAGTAACATATCTTGGTGTAACTAGTTAACAATGGTTCTATATTCCCTTTTTAAACAATAAATATGGTTAACAGTACTCTTTTAAGCAAAACATAGTCATAATAAACAATTAAAAAAAAGATTTAACAAAGTGGAAAAGGAATTTGTTATTAATATAGATCAGTCACCGATCAAAATTGTCGCTGCATATCATAATGTGTCGTTTGTATGATTCAATTTTACAGTATACCAGTACTATAAACAGCCCAACTATAAAACCTATTACATTGTATATAAAATAGTATATGTCCTTATCCGGATCATTTTGGTTTTAATATTTTCGAAAATTAGAATTTTAAACCAGTTTTAAATAGACATGAAGAACAAGCAAAAACAGTTTTCGTAATACCTTGGTTAAAAACAATAATTGCATGTTCCTTTAATGAAATAATTGTAATTTCTAAATAGAATCATTATCATCATTGTTAAAAACAAAAATGTTATCATCTTTATTAAAAATTATAAGAACAAAACTTATTTTATTCTACTATGAGCACTTAATTTTAAACTTGTAGAATTAAATATAATTCTAAATTATTTCTTTTGGCGATAGGATCTTAATTCTGGCATCCCGAGAATACGATTATATTTTTGTTTACTGATACAAAATTGGAATTGTAAGCATGTCGTCTCCTAGCTATACAGTAATGAATCTAATTAGCTTATATTTAAACAAAATCTGTAGTGTTTTCATTGAGATATTGATGTTTTATTTTTAACTAATGTTTACTATATGTAGGTCCAACACCGGCGGTCATCAGATATTTGTGGTACGGAACACTGATAGCAAATAACCACAAAAGTTGACGTAGATTGTCTTACTATTGTATTTTAAATGATCAGTTAATTTTTCATTTAATATTTAACTTTTTTTATACCTTGGTAAGTGTTGCACTCAAACCATTTACTTTTTTCACTCTTTACACTGTTCAAGCAACCTTTTCTCCCAAAGCCGTTTTTTTAATTTAAATAGAGTATTGGCAGGTAGAACTAATACTTGGATGGTTCGTGTAACAACTGTTCCAAGGACCAAAATTAATTCATTTTAATTCTACTTTTGGTTTGTTCTGCTGCAGTATTTATCACCATCACTGAATAAAAATCAAACGTACAGAAACAAACATGCGAATAAGTCAAATTCAAAACACAGAACAAAAAAGATACTCCAGCAAAACATTAGTTGAATGGTTGAGGTGTAAACTCAGTATATTCAAACGATAAGTTTGTAAATGGTTGATGCATAGAATCCACATTTTATCTCTGGACTACATAGTGTTTTCCTTAGTCATTTTAAAAGACAGTGTTTTCTACAATCCATAGATTAGTTCGCACATGCGTTTTAACAGGTCCCAGACCCTATTGGAAAGTTTGTTTCTGTGCGCCGGATTTTTGCGCCAACATTTTTTAACCTAAATTTTGCGCCATGCCAGCAATACTAATTTGCGCCACCACAAACAAAGTTGCATAATTTTTAATTAAAACTTTGAAATTTAAAGCTTAAAGTGTCAAAAATACTGACATAATTGAAAGGAAGTGTAATCACGCCACGCCAGCATGATTTTTGGAGTTTTCTGCGCCAATACCCGAGAAAGTAGTCCGTGCGCCACGCCAGATATATCCGGCGCATCATACGAACTTTCCAGTAGGTGTCCCAGAAAGGACTAATGCCTGTGAAACCTGCTCTAAACCCTCTTTTTTGCGGGACTGTACATTCTTTGATCGATAGGATTATATTTTATAAGGGACAACACTAATTATAAAGAGTTTTAAAACTAATTCTAAATTCGATATCAATTTTATAAAATGTTTGGGTAACATTTTTAGGACTAAACCTACCAGTACAGTTTCCCTCGTTATTACAATCAGCTTGGGCTTCTGTGAGATCTCGTCAAATGTGCAGAATACCCGCTGATATGCTAACAGCTCTTTAATACACTTCACCGCTGGTTTTTCTTCAAACACGAAAAATTTTTTAGTTACATAAGCATGAGTGTAAGCTGTATGGCTTTGTTCCAAGGCCTGCCGTAATTTCAAACATCCAAATCCATAGAGGTCCTATCTAATAATGCAAAAGCGGGAACAAAAATGTAGGTCGTGTAATAGAAAACTAGAATTAGAAAAACTCTTTTTATTCTTGTTTTCTACGGTGGTGTACACAAATTATTGCGGTGTTATAAAGTATAGAGTCTATACTATACCATATAACTATATTATACTGTAGACCATTTGGATATTAATATTATCGTTATCTTTATGATATAGGCACCGCCATTTTACTTTTTAAATTAACACCTCAGCAATGCTCCTAGTGGCAAACATATTCCGAAATTTAATAAGTATAAACTTTAATGTTGACGCTTCCTTTCTAGCAAGATTCCATAATAAATAAAACTGTGTGTGTTATACCGTATCGCAATTAAATAAGAATAAAATGGCCTTCCGTGACGTTGTTAAATTGTGAGTCACGGACATCGTTAGATAACCTCGTGCCCATTGTCGGGTTACTAGAGCTATTGCAGTGTGCTGTATATGACTCACACGTTCCTTCAATTTATTAGAACCCATTAATGCGCTGCTTTCAGGTGATGTCCGCTAAGTGCCTTGCCCAAGGATACAACCGACTAACTAGCGACTCGTTTCGTATCTGAAACTCTTCGGTAAAAAGTCGACGTCAGACCGCTTTCTAGCAATATCACTATCGGATAAAAAGGCGGTTGAAATATAGTATGTTTCTGTCGTTCTTGCATTTTTAAAACTTTGAGCATTTAACTACAATAGTTTGTGTTTAATCATTAAAACAGAGCTTAGGCAACGCCCGCAAAACCGATAAGAAGTAGCGGCTGGTTTCAAAATTATGTACGACTTGCATAGTCAACATACCTTATTTGAATATCAGTAAGCGGATGAGGGAAAATATTTTATTCATTTTATTGGATGTATTATTGACATTTTAAGTTTGCACATATTTGAAGTATACATTTTGCGTGTGCGTCAAATCACGCAGCGTGTTACAAACGGGTGCCAGGGTTTGCCGAACCCTGCACTAACCTTTCGGCGGGCAGTCAAACATGCTAGGTATTAACTAACGTCTCAGTTAAAACAACTCACTAGTAACGATGACGTAATTTATTTCGAACTCTAGCAATTTTGTATAAAAAAAAGAAATGATCACGAGCGTTGTAAGGCTGTGGCGAAAACATTGCACACAATAATATGGGAAAAGTGATAAACTAAAAGCGTCTAGGCCTAATGAACAGAGAGGTGAAAAAACACAGCTAAGACACAAACACAGCACATGTAGCCGAATGGTAAAAGTGACCAAAACATACATATTTCCATATAAAAACAACCGACTTGGTGAGATCCCACCACTAGTTCGAAACATAGAGGGAAAAATGCACATTTACATATTAAACTGTTGTCCGCTGCTTACGATTCGGCAGCGTTAACCATTCATCCACACAACCGAACATAGATTGTGATATTACAAAGATGTGTACGAAACACAAACGTCACAGCGATTTTATTTAAAAAATATCAGTCCGCACGATCTAGGTAACATCTCTAATGAATAACAGTGGGCGAGGGTGGTCGCTCATAACTTTCAATCGGCTCTTCCAATGTCACTGATTCTTCTGATGGAATGCGGACAGGGTTTGATGGATTACCTGGGTCGATTGACGTCGAAGTGCTTTCTTCATTGGTGCTTGAGATTGGCGGGACGTTAAAACGTAATGGATGCCTTGTGTTTGAGCGGGGGGAGGTTAATCTAAAAATAAAGGGGTTAGTAATGCAACACTTTGGTTACTAAAGCACTAGCCATTAACCAGTGGATGTTTAAAAACAAATCAATTGCTTTTCGAGGGTATTCTAGGTTTAAGGGTCAGTCCGATCAGATAGCTTTGTGGGTTAGTGCGTCACTTACTAGCCGATAGGTTGTAGGTTCAAATTGGTCACTTGCTTATCAGCCGAGACCTTGGGCAAGACACTTAGCTAGTATGGTATAAACTTAGTGGATTTATGGCTTCTACACTTCTCAATTATACACAACACACTGCAATAGCTTTGTTACCCAACTGTGGGGAAGAGGTAATCTGAAATTTTCCGTATGATAACCTTCTTGTGTTTTTCAATTCACCAAGATAAAAATTCAATCCTAATCTAACAATCTCTAGTTTGGCCAATATTTTTGTGCTGTCCTGCATCCCGGCAGGTCAATAAACGGCCATTGTTTCAATCCATTAGATTTAAACATATAGCATAAAAAGTTGAAGCACGGGAAAACTGATTCTGGTCATAAGTAACCACGGAATTCGGTGTATTATATCAACTATCATTATCCTACCACATGGTAAAACAAGCAACCAATCCGTTATTTTACAAATAACGCATATTATTAATACAAAACTTACTCAGCAGTCTTTGCACTATGTGTCCTTGAACCATTCTGCTCAGAACTTGACACTTGTTCATTTGGATGACATTCTATCGTGCTGTCCGAACGCGACTTCATTTTATGGCACGAGTTGTCTCCGTTGTATGTAATGTCTATTATACTGGCGGTGTGCGATTCAAGCGAGCGGGATTGCCACAATCGCTCGTTTTGTGAAGAAGATGAACCAGCTGATTTGGAACTTTTGGGTTTTTGGCACTTCTGGATTTTTTTCTAGAAAGAAAATCGAAATTTAATTTCGCCTCTCAACAAAGCTTTAATTTAAACATCTTGCATTAAGTCTTTGTAACTCCTGGGTAATTTTCCTGTTTTTCCTTAATTTCTTCCATTATTTTCTGCCTAGTTACGGACTACAACAGACAAATTTTAGCTGCCAGTGCCATTTATTCCCTGACCATTAATCTAAGCGGCTTAGTTTCCCATGCAAACCATATAATTGTTGTTAGTATGTAAAGTAAATGTCTGTGTTATATCTTTACATGCTGTTTGTGGGATCAAAACCAGCTGCTGGCTAGATTGCAGGGTAAAAACTGGTAAGCCAAAGGTTGTAGGTATAAAACTGGTCGCTAGCCAGTCAGTTGTCTCCTTGTTCAAGGCATCGCATGAACAGAGTGAATTAACGAGTTAAACTAGACTAAAAGAACATATTTAGTATAAGCAAAATAATGTTAAAGGTGCAGTAACCCAATAGTGGATGGGAAGTATCGGTAATTTGGCATCTGCCCCTGTAAAAACTCCGTTTTATTTTTCCATTCACAGGGGTAAACATGAATGTCTATTCGAAAACACAAACCAACACACTTGCATCTCAGGTACAAAGCTATAAATCATGAACATTTTACCACATCATATACCAACTGTCCTACCGGTAAGTCTGGTGGTTTAGTGCGACACTTTCAACTAAAAAGGTTAAGGGTTCGAAACTGGTCGCTAGCTATCCAGTTATGTCCTTCGGCAAGGCCCGAGGGGATTAATGGGTTCTACTAAGTTGAAGGAACGTGTAAATCATGCACAACACACAGCAATAGCTCCGGTAACCTGACAGTGGGCGCGAGGTGATCTGACAATTTCCTGTGTGTTAACCCCCTTGGTTTTCCCATTCACGGGAATATATGAATATTCTATCCAACCAACCAACCACTACCTCCATAGATCTTTTCGCTGCTTCTTTCCTCTCATTTTCCGCCGTCTCCCGAGCCATCTTCTCGCTCTGCAGCTCCTCCCAACTCCTCGTGAGGAGTCGTTTGACATCGGCGCGCTCCAGAGTTAGCGATTCGATCCTCGATCGATGCAGGTCCTCCACCGAAGACACACGGGTCTCGAAATCCGACTCCAAACTTGAGAGCTTCATTTGCTGACACAAAAAAAAAACGATTAAAAAACGACATAAACATACAAAACGAATGATAAAAAAATTAAAAAACGACATAAAAAACAAAAATTTTCTGACATAAAAAATCGAATCCAATTTAACTTTATAATCTAAAACTAAACTGTATATGTATCCAAAACCAGTATTGAATTTGACAGTGATTTGTTTCATTAATCTGATAAGATATTCATGTTTATTCCCGTGAATGGGAAAACGCAAGGGGTTTAACACACGGACAATCGTCAAATCGCTATGCGCCCACCGCCAGTTTACCAGAGCTATGCAGTGTTTTGTGAATTTCCACGTTTCTTTAATTTAGTAGAACTCATTAATCTGCTGGGTTCAGGCAATGTATGTTAAGTGCCTTGCCCAAGGACACAACCGACTAGCTAGCAATCGAATCTACAACCCTTCGGCTGAAAGGAGACAAATTTACCCGTGTGGCTAATCTGTCGGACTAGCCCTGCTCTCGCAGCAATGCTACTTAAGGATTCTTGGTTTCTTTAAACCCAACTTTACAATCCAAAAAAAATTACTCTAACAACCTTTTTAAATCAAAATATGTCATCAAAGTGAATTTTCAGTTCTTATTCAAATACAATTTTTTTACAGTAAGAAACTGAGGATATCCATTTATCACATGCAACGTTTTGGGAAATCCCCTGCACTCCATCATAATCCATCCTCACCGAATCTTTCAGCTGAGACTTGACTCGACGAACTGCAGTCCTCTCTTCCTCAAGAAGAGCCTTTGTGTCCTGGAGCTCCATCTTGGCATCATCCAGATTATCCGACCTCCTCTTCAGCTCCTCCAAATCATGTCCTCCGTCGAGGAACTTCTTCGACATCTCTTCCAACTCCAATCGATGATCCCTGATTAAATTGTCCGACCGGTTAGTCGGGTGGTTTATTGCGGCACCTTTCAACCGAAAGGTTTCAGATTTGAAACTGGTCGCTAGGTAGTCGGTTGTGTCCTTGCGCAAGGCACTTAACTGACGTTGGCTGAACCCAGTGGATTAATGGGTTCCACCAAATTGAAGGAACGTGTCTATCATATACAACACACTGCAATAGCTCCGGTAACCCGACGATGGGCACAAGGTGATCTTATGATTGCCCGTGTGTTAACCCCCTTGGTTTTCCCATTCACGGGGATGAACATGAATATCCGGCGACGCACTTAACCGCTACACCAACGGGCCGGACCCTCTTACAAATAAAGCTGACTGGCCGAACAAACCCAAAAAGTGCTGACCTCAGCATTTCAGCCACATTACTCCGGAACTCCTTTCTCATTGTTTCTCTCTCTTTGCTGAATTTTTCCTCCATTTCTCTCTTGCAATCATCCAAGGCATTTTGCACAGCCCGGTTCTTATGCCATTCCATTTCCTCAACCTGATGTGTATGTTGGTTGGGAGATAGCACTTAATAATTATGTTTAATCCCTGTTTTTAAGACAAGGAGTAAGATAGGATAGAATAATTATGTTTTATATTGGAAAACTTAAAAGGATTATCTCATGAACAACCATTGGATTACCTTAATGCCTACAGGTTACCAGAGTTATTGCAGTGTGTTTTGTAAGATTGAGACAAATGTATGTTAAGTGCCTTTCCCATGGGCACAACCGACTAGCTTGTGACCGTTTTCGATCCTGCAACCCTTTAGTTCTGCAAGGTGATCATGCACTAACCAACCACGCTATGCATCCCGACAATAATATTGATCGATAACTACTGAGTAACCCCTAACGAAATTCGAACATATAATTATTTTTCGAAATATTAAAGTACACAAAAATCTATCTCACCTCATATATTATTAGCTATCGAAATCAGAAAAACAAACCTTTAGTTTCATCTGATCATTCATCTCAATCTGCAAAGTGCTCCGATAGTTCTTGAACGACGCTTGAAGTATCCGGTATTCCGTCCTTAGTTGGTCTTCCCTTTTCTTCGCTTCAATTTCCATCTCCAATATTTTGCGTCTGTGAGATTCCTCCATTGAACTTACGTGGCGTTCGTTGCTCTGCAAAAATATGCGGAAATAATTGAACCATCGAATAGCACTTTTCTTTACTGCTGTGAACTTTTGTTTACTGCTGAGAACTTTTGTTTACTGCTGTGAAAGATGGTGTTTTGTATTTTGTATAATGTAGAATTTAACTTAATACATGATTAACCATTCAAAACATTAAGAATTTACTCTTTAACTATGTGATCACTTTGATTAAAAAAATTAAGTAAATTTGTCTATCAACAATTTTTAACTTTAAAACCGTGTCCACAGGCTGCTACCATTTTTTTAGGTGAACAGAACAATAGCTTTATTGAATCAGTTTATCATTGTATGATGTAGGGTTTAATACAGACCTGTATAAAAGCCGTATATGTAACAAAAATATTCGAATATGTCTTACAATGCTAAAGAACAAAGCTATTTTGAAAAGGTAAATAAATGGCTGATTCATAGAGCTATTGTTCTGTTCACCTTAAAAAAAAACGGTAGCAGTCTGTGGACACAGTTTTAAAGTTAAAAAATTCTTGTTTCTCGACACACAAATTTACTTATTTAATTAATCAAAGTAATCGCATAGTTAAGTCAATTCTCAATGACAAGTTTGAGTGGTTTATCTTTATGCGGAAATATGACTTAATCTGATTTTTTACCCATGCGATAAAGTAACTTGTCTTTTCCCATTCACGGGGCTAAAACACAAATATCCTACTTTAATCCCAATTATACAAACAAAACACAAACAATATCCCATCTAAACAAATAAGACATACAAACAAAAACCAACTTCTGAAGTCTGAGAGATTAGTCTGGTGGGTTAGTTCGTCACCTTTTGACCAAAGAGTTGCAGATTCGAAACTGGTGCCTAGCTAGTCGGTTGTGTCCTTGGTCAAGGCAATTTAGGGACATTTCCTAAACCCAGCGGATTATTGGGTTCTACTAAATTAAAGGAAGATGTGAATTATACACAACACACAGCAATAGTCCAGCAACCCGACAGTGGGCGTGAGGTGATCTAAAGACTGCCCGTGTGTTAACCCCTTGGTTTTCCAATTCACAGGGATAAACATGAATATCCTAAATTCACCTCCATCAAGCGTTTGATGCTCAGCACATGTTGTTGCTTCAACGCATCCGACTGATTATCCAAATCAAGCATTGCTCTCTTCTTTGTCCCGCCATGATGAAGCCTTTCTTCTTCAAGGAAGGTAGAGAGCGCTGTGACTTGATCTCGCAAATCAACGATCAGCGCTTCCCTGGGATAATTGGTTGGAAACGTTTCTACTAGTTGTGGGTGGTGAGGGAATTACTTCACATTTATTTAAGTAAAAAGTAAAGATAAGAAGGAGTACTTTTACTTTTTACTAGGATAAATGTAACGATAAGGAGTAAAGATAAAGAGTTAGGATAATGAGTTAAGATAATAAGTTCAGATAATGGGTTAGGATAATGAGTTAAGATAATAAGTTCAGATAATAAGTTAAAATACGGAGTAAAGATAAGGAGTAAAGATAATGTTAAGGCAATTTTACTTTTAATGCAATTATGAACTATGCAATAAATATATTTATATAATTTTAAAGCAATTCTACTTTTAATGCAATTATGAACTATGCAATAAATATATTTATATAATTTTAAAACAATTCTACTTTTAATGCAATTATGAACTATGCAATATATATATTTATTATAAATTTATTCTGGTAATGGAAAGTTCATACCATTCTACTCTTAATATAGATTTATCCTTAGAAGAAATAGTTAACTATTTAACTACAGAATATACACATAATACACATAATTAACGCTAGTTAAAAATCCTATGTAATCCGCCACAGCATTTGTAAAAAATCTCTGCATTTCTTTGTTTTAAACTCAATGCTGTTAGAGGCAGAAAAATGTCTGCAGTTTCCTGTTTTCCCTTTTTTGTAATGACCATCACTATCATTGTATACCTTCCCATTAGTCCACTGTTTGGGCACATAGCGGACATTGCCTGAACCTAGAGTCTAGATGGGTTCTTCTAAATTAAAAGAACATCACACCATACTAAACACCCTGCAATAGCTCCAGTATCAATGCGGTGGGCGCGAGGTGATCTGACGATTGCCCAGGTGTTAACCCCCTTGCGTTTTATCATTCACAAGAATAAAAAATGAATATCCCAGACTAACCTATCCTAAATCAGCAATACATTGTGTCCTGCTTACAGACAAACAGATAAACAAAGAGGTACTGGTATTCTCTAAACACCTAACTTTTCGACCGCAATACTGGTACATTAGTACATATTTCAAGTGTTTGTCACTAAAATATATTAAGGAAGCAAAATCAATTGTTTTTTCTGATTTAAACAGTTTTCACTAAGTAGCAGTAATCAGAAAAAAATATTTTGGTTTATTAGATAGTTAGAAAAAAAAATCAATTTATACAAGGTACTTACATTTCTTCTGGCTTGAGTTTTCTGAAAATAAGGTGGGGTTAGTACAGGTACTGAAGCAAATAAAGTGAATGGGTTTTGAACTTTATCTCAAGACTGTTTTCACAGTAAATATGAACTGGCATATTCAGTGTGAAAAGGAGTTATACAATGCGCAAAAATACATAGCGCTTTATGGATCGCTGTGAAATTTACAAGATGGCCTTTTGTATGTTGTATGGAATAAAACAGCTATGAACATTACAATGCCAGCGCATAAAGCTATATTGGAAAGGTAAATAAGTGGCTAACCATTTCAATAAAGCTATTGTTCAGCTTAAAGAAAGCAGCAGTAGTCTGTGGACACGATTTTAAACAAATAAACCCTTGACAGACGAATGTGCTTATTTAAGACGCTAACAAGTATTTAAAGTGGTGTTAAGTAACCACTGAACATCGGCGGACATTTTGTTGTATTGTGTTGTTCTATGTTTGGCCATACAAAGCCACAGGCTTGCTACAAAATGTTACAATGGGAGTTTAAACTAAATTTGTGATGGGTAATCAACCAGAATAATTAGTTCCCATAGCAGATAATGTTTAAATTGCTTATAGGCAATAAATACAATAGAATAATTGAAATACTGGAAATTATTTCAACATAATTGGCACTGTTTGAAATAGGGCACCTATACATGTGGTAAAATGTGTAATGTACCCTATAATTTTTTTACATAATAAATATCTTTCTTTTATAATAACTGTTTTATCTTTTTTTACTGTAATAAATTACAACTAATTAATGAATCTAATACACAATGAAGGACATTAATTGTTAAGTATTTGGTGTGTTTAAAGCAGTAGGCCTTTCAAATAAATATATTTAGCCCAATTGGAAAACTCATTTTTATCTTGGGTGGTAAAGTGAAAACATTATCATGACATGAACTTAAATGGTGTGTTTTCAGTACTTTGGCCAGTGTTTGCATAACTTTTGTAAAGCTATTCAATTTCCCTGGATCAAGCCACAGTTTTTAAGTGTTTTTTTGCGCTAGGCTTGGTTGGGAAGTGTTTTTGATGATACTTTATCCAATAAAATACTGAATGCCCGAATTTTTTTATGTAACTTAAAGCACTTTACTTTGGTTTACTTTATTAAATTTGTTAACTATTCATCCAAAACATAAATAGTTTTGCATTTTTAATATCTTATTAAATTAGGCCAAACTTGTTGCAAATGTTATGAGGAAGGTTAAAAAAGTTAAGTTTTACATGATTATTAACCCACTCTAATGAAAATCAGAAGGGAATTTTGGACAGCTATTTATTTTTTGTTATTTCCGGCTCTTAGTATAGCCAGAACAAAATCTTAATATAGCCAGAACAAAATCTTAGTATAGCCAGAACAAAAAAAAACAACCAAATAATCAGAACGAAAATGTACACTTACTTTTGCTTTTGTGGCTTTTGCTTTTCCTCCTGATTGGTTGTTTTCACAGTGACATACAGCTTCCCTGCTGACTTGCTCACTCGGACATTTGGATGCAAGTTGAATGTCTCAACATTCTGAGAAAATCAATCAAGCAATTGTATTAGGATCTGCATCAAATCTTGCATTTTTGCACTAATAATGGGAATTATGACATCATACAACACACTGTTTCATTCATAAAACCATACAAATCAATTGTAGTATTAGACTATTGGTATGATATTATGAAGAAAGGCTGATAGAATAGCGATGGAAAAAATACAAACACTTACTAAAAATTGTCTTGGGTGATGTGGAATGGTCTGGCATCGAAAAGGTGACGTTCTGTTGACCTGATTAGCTTGATACCATAGAGTTGGATCTGGCAGTGTCTGAAAAGTTACTGTGTTAGGTTTGTTATATATGGAACAGAAAAGAGACACCAATGTGTATGCTGTTTGGGTAATTTTGGATGTGGGGAGGATCATCTTGGGATATTGTGAGATTCAACTAAGGATGTAAGATGGAACAAACCGTAATCATTGATTGTTAAAGATGTAAAGTTAAAAACAATTATGTTTCTGAACAAGAACGGCTTTGTACACACGAACAGGTCGAATATTAATCATCAGGGATCGCGAGTTACTGAAGTTGCTATGTAGGATGTAAGATGAAACAATTAAAATTCTGGGGTGCTAAGGATGAAGTTTGGATAAGAATCATCTTGGGATGTTGCAAGATTCAATTTGGGACACAGTTAAGATTTTCTTAAGATGTTATTGGGTTTAATTAGTTAGTTAGGAAGTTAGGATATTCATGTTTATCCCCATGAACGATACATACATTCCTTTAATTTAGTAGAACCCATTAATCCGCTGGGTTCGAGCAATGTCCGGTAAGTGCCTTGCCCAAGGAGACAACTGACTAGCTAGCAACCAGTTTCGTATCTGCAACCTTTCGGCTGAAAGGCGACGCACTAATCCACTAGACTAATCTTTCGAAATTTAATTTTAATTTTAGGATGGGTGTAAATTAAAACATCTTAGATTGGTGTAAATTAAAACATCTTAGGTGGAACAACTTATTTTGCCATAGGAATGAAGTTAGGATATTGACATGGTCATAAAATACAATATAGAATAGGATATTCATGTTTATCTTTGTGAATGGAAAAACCCAAGGGGGTTATCACACGGGCAATCATCAGATTACCTCGCGCCCATCGTCGGGTTACTGGAGCTATTGCAGTGTGTTGTGTATAATAGACTAGTTCCTTTAATTTTGGTAGAACCCATTGATCCGCTGGGTTCAGGCAATGTCACAACCGACTAGGTACCGACCAGTTTCGCACCTGCAACCTTTCCAATGAAAGGCGATGAACTTAACCACCAGACTAACCGGCCGGACTTATATAAAAAAAATATAAAAATAATATAAAACCAACTTACAGAACTTGGGAAATGAACATGGTGTCCAGTGGTGGTGTGAGGTCGTCTCTTCATGTCTCAATGTTCTTGGAACAATGTAGTATTTAAGCTATGATCCTATCATATAAAACACATTTTTTATCCCGAAGTCAGATTACCACACTTTTACTTAAGGCTTAAATAACATCACATAGGCTATTATTAATTTTGATTTAAATTGTTCTGTTGAAATTTAGTTTTTATTAGTGTAAGGTTTAACGGCCACGTCATTTTTTCACCTAATTTGTAATGTGTCTATTCACTGACGTGTTTTAACTACTGTAGTTTTTGTAAAGATAAGAATAGCTGCTACTGTTAAACTAATACAAACAATATTTTTATATATTTGCCATCAAATTTATACTATGCACATGGGTATTTTATATTAAAAAAGAGAAGTTTTGTCCATTTTATGGGGAATACTAAAGGGAGGGAAATAGGAAAACTGCTAAAAGCAGAAAGTCATTGTAATACTGCCTCAAACAATAATCTTAACCCCAAACCGTAACTTCGAAGCAGCTCAGCGCCCACCTTAACACTCAAATCTTTATTTTAGTGAGCAGTTTTTCTCCTTCCCATATTTCCTTTGTTTAGTTTTTCCCCATTATTAAGAAAAAAACAAATCCAATTACAAAATGTACTACCTCTAACTGTCAATTAATCAAACAAATTTATTTATTTGTTAAACGCACAAAAATATAAAACAGTACGAAAATAAATTAAACTGAGGTTTAACTAGGATACACCAAGAAACCATACGGTTATCGAAGCAGGTGCCACCAAAAATAAATGCAATTAAAATATAAAAAATTAATAAATAAGAAATAATAAGAATGACAGTGTAAACATAGACCAAAACTTAACAAAATTACAAAATGTATGACAAACAGTGAGTAACACAGTGTTACATAGATCGAAAGTATGTAAAAAAACAACATGAAAAATTACATAAAAAACACGGCATTGAAAAGTTACAGGTACATTTATAAGCCAGAAAAATATTAATTTTTTTGAAGGAAAACCTAAATTTTAGACGAAATCCTAAATTTTTAACTAAATAACCAAATATCCAACTTTATCAATCAATTAAGTTTCCATAGTTGTTAATAGGAATATGAACGCTTTAAAATAAAAACACTTACCGCGAAGAACTAAGGGAGTTTGGTATGCGTCATGCGACCTGCGTTGTTTTAGTAGGTTCGGTGTAGGGGAATTCCCACAAATCAAAATTCATACAGTAAGAGATCTTTAACCTGAGTCCCAGGAATAGATTTGGTAATCTATGAAATATTAGAAAAACGTTGTCATGGTCTCGTTACACGGAGTATTACCAGTTTAATTAATACATGGTGCTGTTTTCTCATTGTTAGTTGTTTAAAATCTCAACATTCTGCATAACTTCAACGAAACGTTGTTTATGATAAAAATGTTTTACAACTGGGCCCCATTTAATTCCGAATACTACCTCCACGACTTGTGATTAAGTCCTTAAACATTCATGCAGTTTTTAGCACAGTACGGTTTGGTTTCAGTATTGCGATAAATCTAAAAAATGCTGTCGCACTGAATCTATTAATAGTGTTTAGCTTATAAGGTTAAAAGGCTTGCACCTTCCTGCACTTAACTGACACGAAAAGAGATGACTGCTATTCATATTGTTGTGCTAAGATACATTGAAACAAACATTTCGACCAGCAAGTGCTTGCCGGTTGTATTTTAGCAGTCAGCGTTTACACTGAATGAAGCAATTACTATCGGGTCTCAGTGAACCACTACCGTACAGAAACAAGATGTTGGATAGTCGGCAACCAAACCGGACGTTTATTATGCGAAGAGCACTGCAAGAACCAAGCATCGGGCTCAATATGCCTGGACAGGGTCTACAGAAACTTGACGAAAGAGCGGAACGTGAATTAGAAGAAAAAAGCATGGTTTTGCGGTTCATAAATCGTAGGATAGAGGATCAAAACCGTGGCCGGGAACGATTCCCTATTTTGCCCGATTACAAGTTCATGATTTTGTCATCGCTTGCTTTCACTTTCTTTATTTTAATCATCTGGATTTTTTACCCGGATTTAGAAGAAATAGTTATTGGGATGCAGGAGGAACCGACAAAGGAAGTTTTGGTTGCTCCGGACAGAACGAAATCTCCATTGGTTGTTTTGTACAAGTTTCTTCCACTGCGTATTTTCTCGAGAGCTTTCGGGAGGTTTAATGAAATCGAATTCCCTGCGTTTACGAGGCCTGTACTTTACGGAATCTACTGCAAATTGTTCGGCGTCAACATGGACGACGCGCTCGTGAAAAACCTTAAAAGTTACAAAACCTTGAACCAGTTTTTCACCAGACCTGCAGACCCAGCAGCACGGCCCATAGATGTAAATGCTGATGTCGTATTTCCTTCCGACGGAAAAATACTAACCCAAGGTACGGTGGAGGGTGGGATTGTGGAGCAGGTAAAAGACGTCACCTATTCCCTCAAAAAATTCCTGGGTCCACTTATTGAGGAACCATCCCATGATAATTGGGGGAAAACCCCTGGTTTTAAATACACTTTTCAATCCATGTCGTTCCCTACGAAAAACTACCAAGCAGCTCTCATGCAGGACCCGGTCAATAATCAACTTTATCAGTGCGTAATCTACCTAGCACCGGGTAACCTGCACGGCTTTAATTCCCCTGTGGATTGGACGGTGAAACACAGAAGACATTTTCCTGGAGACCTTTTGAGCGTGAACCCAAAAATAGCGCGGTTTGTGAGGGAGTTATTCGTGACAAACGAACGTGTGGTTTTGTCAGGTACCTGGAAACACGGGTTTTTCTCCATGGCTGCGGTTGGCGCCACGGATGTGGGGAACATCAAGATCTACGAGGACGTACTTCTGCAGACTAACCGGACATACTGGAAAGCCGGGACATTTTTCGACAGAAAATTCGGCGAAAACGGCTTTTGTATAAGCAAGGGGGACAGAGTGGGAGAATTTAAACTGGGTTCGACAATTGTTTTGGTGTTCGAAGCACCGAAAGGAATGAAATTTTACACTCAACCAGGTGATAAGGTTAAAATTGGTGAAAAACTGATTTAATCCTGAAACGCATCTCCGAAATTTTACTTTAATAAATCTTTACAACAAATCGTTGATTTGAGTGGCATTTTTATTTTAGAAAATGAGTGAAAAGGGTCATTGCATGTGCATACAAAACAATTTAAAACAAAGCATCAAAATAATCAAAGGAAGAGTTGGCAGGGTTTTCTAACAAGTTTCTTAATTTCTCTTCGAATCTGTTAAAGAATAAAATGTATTAAATACAGTTAATTTAAAATTAGTTAACAAGACAGGTTGTGACTACATTTTGTGTACAATCCAGTTTAATATAGAAGGTTGGAATCTTATGTGCATAAACCGGAAAATACGCAAAATAAATAGAGGTTTAAAATTTCTCTAAAACTAATTTCCAAATTAAGTATGTTATTAAGAGGCTGCATTAACACCAAGACGAGTCCAAAGGGAACAATCTGTAAATCAACATTTTACTATTGTTAAAATTTTGTCAAATCTTCTTAATCTAATTTTTTTTAGATCAGCTACCTAATCTATCTTCATTAAAACATGCTATTTTGATTGTGTTTGTATTAAAGTCCCCAAAACAAATCATCAGCCTGTAACCTGTAAGAATTATCATCAAATAGATTAAAATTTACCTTTGACTTAATATCTTTTCGTTTTCGACTTCAGCCTTAATCAACTTGGTTTGCGATGTAGGATTCTCAAATAACCAAGAATTTTCCGAAGCATTACTATCCATCTAAATAAATATTTTCAATTATTTGTAATGATCAAATTTACTTTAGCACATTATTAGACAGCTAGATAGTGAATTGTGTCTTTTAGGTAAGTTTGGTCCAGCCGAATAGCTTGGTGGGTTGATATCTCATTTTTCGGTCCTAAGGTTGTCAGATTGAAATTGGTTGCTAGCAAGTTGGTTGGTTGTGTCTTTACAAAATACACAGACATTTCTTGGGCCCAGTAGCTTAATGTCTAACTCAATAGTTTTAATCATATAATAACAAACCAATAGCTCAATATGATGGTGGGTGCTAGGTGTTCTGACAATTGTAATTTGCCTAGCTCATTCTTCCATTCATTGGGATTGAACTTGATATTTGGCACAGAATACCTCTGGTTACCGGAATAAGGGCATAGGTAAAAGTTTTTTACCAATAAACAATGAAAGTATACAGCATGCCTATTATTTATTAAAGGCAACCTGACAATTGCCCACAAATTAAGGAAAATACAGGTATAAGGTAACCTGACGAATGTTTTCACATATAAAAATAGTTACAACAGTATCAGCAGCATGCTGCATTTATAGTTGCCATGTCGGTAATAAACATCCATAGCTCCCTATACCCACCATGGCAGTTTGTGACACAATAGTGGATAAGTTCGAAGCAGCTCCCATTGTCAGTGAATGGACGGTTGAGTAATCTTCAACTTCATTTCTGGATGGATGGAAATGTAAGTGTTTTTGCATCAGGTAAGTATTCAGATAAAAGTGCTTGGGACAACTCTTTATCTGACTTGATACAATAGGATATTAATGTTTATCCCCGCGAATGAGAAAACCAAGGGGGTTAACACACGCGGCAATCATTAAATCACCTTAGTGCCTTGCCCAAGGACACAACCGACTAGCTAGCGGCCAGTTTCGTAGCTGCAACCTTTTGATTGAAAGGCAACGCACTAAACCGCCAGACTAACAGGCCGGACATGGAAAGTATAAGCGGATGCAGAATTTGCAAATGCTGTTAAGACAGCTGTGTACTTGGGCAAGGCAATTAGTAAGCTTACCAGAATCCAATGATTAGGTTAAAATAAAAAAACAATTTTGGAAACACTATACACAATGCACTTTAATGGCTA
>CH002395.1:1019156-1030747 GCA_000149265.1 Ciona savignyi
ATTCAAGTAGCCATCTTTGTTTTCGAGTTTTCCAGTCATTTTCGATTTTTCAACGATATATGTAAACATATGTGTACATGTTTTTTTTCTAATTACTATTGACATTTATTCATTTTTCGCCTTTGTTTACTTTGTTTTTCAATTATTATTTGATATTCGGAAGAAATATGGCAACTTCGGAATGGATTAAAGCCGATTAGGCTGCCAGCATGATCGAGGCCGACAGTGATTGTGGTGATGAAATGCCATATTTGTCAGTTTTATGTGACGTCATCACGCTTAGTTGACGTCATCAAAAAATAAAAGACGTATCTTTGTAGGAAATTTCATTTTGAACACTTTTGTAATACAATACTACCTTCTACAAGCTACCAGTAACGAGTAATTAGAGTATAAATTACTAATTATGACGTCATTACAAATACTACAACGTCATCAAAAAAATAAAAATACCAATTTGTAGAAAATTATCTACTGGACAACTTTGTAATAGATTGTTTTTCCCTAAGTCCAACAGTATTCGCAGCAAACAAGGTTAAAGCAACCTTACTCAAAAGTGCCAAAAACTGCAAAAGTTCCGTTGTCGTCAAAGGGTTAAGAAAAAAGTTAAGTTTTAAAAAATGTTTTGCTTATGGCCATTATCAGTGCAGGGCATCTACTTTAAAAAGGTTATGATTTCAGTTCATTGTTTGGGGTGTTGCAAGTCAATTAGTCGGGTAACAGTTTACAGTTACTTGCTTATTCCATTAAAGAAAGGCGAAACAATTTTTAGAACTAAACTTTTGTTTTTTGTTTTTGCTTCTTTAAACACTTTAAATAAATGAACACATACTTAAAATATAGCAAAAGGATTAAATGACACATACTTAAAATATAGCAAAATAATTAAATGAAGACATACTTAAAATAATATAAAGGAAATGTGGGAAAAAAGACAAAACAACAGTCATTTAAGCATGTCATGTAATATTAAAAATAAAATAATTAAAAAATATGTGTATATGACTGTTAAAGGCTCTGTGACCGCTTTGAAAAAACCTAAAGGTTTTTTGACCATACTTTTTGCCAAGATAAAAAGATTAAAAAAACTCGGTGCCAAATTGTCTAAATTAGCAAAACAGAAATGAAGAATCACCTCGTAATATGTGAAGCATTCATGGGATGATATTATGATGATTATAGCACCAACAAGAGACGAAAGCTTCAGTTGATCTGCATTAACTGTCTTGACCTGGTATAAGCGTGGGTATTAACAGAATGACTATAGTACAGTGGACATAGCGCTACTATTAAATAGAAAACCCAAAAATATGAAGTTTAACCATTAATATACAATCCATTAATGGGTTCATTATGATCCAAAATATGATTAACAACTACATCAAGTAACCTGCTGTATATGATTAACTACAACGACAAATAATAACGTCTGACCGGTTGGTCTAGCGGTTAAATGCGTCGCCTTTTAATCAAAAGGTTGCAGGTGTGAAACTGGTCGCTAGCAAGTCGGTTGTGTCCTTGGGCAAGGCACTTTACTGACATTGCTTGAACCCAGCGGATTAATGGGTTCCACCGAATTGAAGAAACATGTCTATCATATACAACACACTGATGGTGATCTGACGATGGGGTAACCCGACAGTGGGCGCGAGGTGATCTGACGATTGCCCGTGTATTAACCCCCTTGGTTTTCCCATTCCAGTGATAAGAAACATGAATATCCTATTAAGCTGTATAGTGACGATAATGATTATGTGATTAGTTTCTTTTAATTCCGATGTATGACATATGATCTCTCCGATTGGCTCCAACTCAGATTAAAATGTCAACTATTAAAATACAAATATAACTATTTTAGTACAATTATAATTATTAGAATACACTTTAAACTATTATAGTACATTTATAACTATTATATTACACTTATAACTATTATAACACAATTATAATTATTATAGCACCCTTGGTACAGTTATAACTTTTGAAATGCCTTAAGCTCTGGACCACTTTATATGCAAAGCTTATACACATAATGCATTCCACGACCCGTTGTGTAACCATAGACCGGGCAACACTAAAACGAGGGAAAACGGGGAAAAAGGGAAACTGCTTACCAAAACTATAAAAATTAATTTTAACCCATTCCTAAACACTAATCGTAACCCCAGAACTAACCCGAACTCTAAACCTATGTTTAAAACTAACCCTAATGTCGTAATCTTCATTTAAGTGTGCAGTTTCCCTTCTTCTCGCTTTTCCTCCTTTTAGTTTTCCCCACAAAACATTAAATATTAAAAGCAGATACACATACACTATTTTAGAAATTTAATACCTAATCATGTATGCAAGCTCGCGATGAAACCCACCTGACAACACCAGAATACGGATTGGTTGTGCTTATCCATATGAAATCGATCATGCAACAAAACCTCATTGTCATCAGCATTTTTGAATCCGAGTTTCTTTTTCACCCAACCCAACATCTTCGAGCTGGAAAAACAACTTTGATGATCTGCCCTCCATCACGTTACGAATTTAGTAGCTGAGTCGTCATCTCTTATTTTTTTCGATGAGTAATCTAATCAGCTAAATCTAAGTAATCTAATTTTCGATGAGTTATCTTCTTTTGTGTCCGTTAACAATCTAGCCGGCTAGTGATATTCCAAAAATTTGATGATCTCCCCCAACCGTCTTCATTAAAAACCATTGATATCTTATTCAACTTAGTTAAAAATTGAGCCAGATTATGTAAGGATAATGGTGGGTATGACTGCTATTTTCTAGATCAATAAAATAAGCTCGGAAATGTCTTCTTTTGTAAAAATCTCACAAATAAAGTTTAATTAGTGAATTCACCATAAGACGATTTACTATGCAGTTATCTCTTAGACAACTATATATGGTGGGTTAACAATCATTTTTGGTCATTTTACAGAAGGCAAAATTTAGTAATATAAATAAAAAATACAGAATCAGACCTATTGGGCCTCTGTATAACATCCATCCTCCAGAAGAAATGTGTGGCCTTGAAGTTCAAGCTTTCCTGTTGTTTGGTTGAATTGAACAAAATCTCCAGCACATTTAGTGTGGAATCATATGCTTGCTTCATCTTCTTACAGCTTGACGCCGCCTGGGTGTCAAGCTCTTTGTACAACCTCCTGTGAGCCTGGTATAACCTGGGAGGTGTTTAAAAGGTTTGATGGTGGATTGTTGGGGATGGGAAACTAGTTATGTTATTGCGTTGTATGCTGGGTAAAAAGGTTTAACGTCTAAATTAGGCTTGTGAGCCACGTTTGAATATGACCAAAGTAAAAAATTAATTGGATTTTAGACGTGTTTTAACAACTGTCGTTTTGCCGTTTTCTCCAACTTTTTTTCCAACGGGCTGCTTCATGTTTTCATTGTGGACAAAATAATATAAACTAAACGACCCTTAGTTTAATAATTTGGTTTGATTAAAATTATTAGGTTTAATACTTGGTGTTTTAAAAATGATTGGGTTTAATACGTAGTAGACCATGTTATAATGTTACCATTAAATGTTAAATGTGATAAAATATAAAAAAAATTATTTAGCATATAAACACAATGCCAATAAATTTCTTGTCATTTCGACACAATTCTTAATATTGTTTTATATGATGTTAAAGCTTTGTTTGTTTTATATGATGTTAAAGCTTTGTTTGTTTTATATGATATTAAAGCTTTGTTTGTTTTATATACTTTGGTAATAATTTATTTGTATATTGTTTTAAATTAATTTCTTTTTTGTTCAGCACATACCCCGGCAGTGGTTCAACTGAGAAAGTCACCCCTTGCTTTCCGCAGAGGGGGAAACTGTTTCGGCGGGACTTCCCCGGGCCAGGTAGCAGCCCCGTGACTTGCTCGTGCATCGTGCGCATGGCCGGGGCCGCCGGGAACATCATACGAGCGTGTCGGCGCTTACGGAGCAACCCCAGCATGGCTTTCCATCTGTATGTTTGTATGGATGCTTGAGTTGGTTTAATCAAACGGAAAATTAGTCTGGTGGGTTAGTGTCGTCTTTAAGACAAAGGGTTGCAGGTTTGAAACTGGTCGCTAGCTAGTCGGTTGTGTTCGTGTGCAAGGCACTTAATGGACATTGCCGAGCCAAGCAGAACAATAGATTCTACAAAATTAAACAAATATCTGAAATATACACAACACACTGCAATTGCTCCGGACCCGACTGTGGGCGCAAGGTGATCCAAAGATTCCTTGTTTGATAATGCTCCTTTTTTTTCGTTGCCCCATTCAGGAGAATAAAAATGACTATTCTATTCAAATGGACAAAAAGATGGCTCGTTGCAATTTGGTGGGTATAAATAATAAATATTAAGTTGGAACATTTAAGACTTTTTTTTCAGGATTTGTTCAGGATTTTAACAAGGAAAAACTATAATAGAAAACTTGTATACTGTCTATATAGGCTAAAAGCAACTTTCTAAAGATATGGGTAGTAAATACCAAACAGTATGCTATGCTGTATAATGAATATACATGGGTAAAAATTCACAAATGTTTTAACTTCAAGTTATCTAGACATTTAATGTTCGTTTGTTTCAGTAATTTGTTGCCGAATGTTGTTAAAAATGGAATGTTAAAAAATCATGGACGTCGCACTATTTTTAACAATTTACCTCTCCCAGACATTTATATTTTACCTCTTTCTTCAGGCATTTAGTATTTGTTTTGTTTCAGTAATTTGTTGTTATGAATGAAATAAAAAATCATACACAGTGCATTGTTATTTACCTGTTCCACAGATTGTTCAGGGTATTCCCCTCCACTAGTGCTGACAACTTATGGTGCAGAGTTTTTCGTTCCAATTTTACGACCGAATCAGCCAACTCGGTGACTTCATTTTGGACGGTGTTTTCGATCAGTTGGTTGGTAAATTCTGTCGACATTATGTCCAACTGAGCTTCTCTGTTGGAAAAATAAAAACAAATTTGTTTTGGAAAATATTATGAAAAATTTTAATGAATTACTTTAATTTTTATCAGGGATGATAAGCAAAAAGTCAATGCCATATCTTTCTGCAATGTGAGGTTAAAAGTCAGGATTGTATTACACTGTAGGACTTATCACAATATCCCTGATCATGGCCATAGTAATTACTTTAAATTTGTTTTAATAGTGTCTAGAACTAATGGGTCTAGACACGCCAACCTATTCCAAGGGATGCATTTGCATTACTCCCAGCGCATTGCACAATGTTGGCAAACCCTGGACCACTTTGCTAATTTTCTGCTAGGGATGTGCTGCTGTTTTTTAACATCGAATTGTATTTTTAGTATGACATAAAAGATCTCGCAACATATTTTGGGTGTTTGCCAGGATAATTTAACTAGTTATCACTTCGGTAGTGTGCGGTATGTTTAAAAGGTTTGAAACTACTGATCATTTTGTGAAAAATTAACTAGATATATAAAATAAAAAATTTAAAACTACGATAAGATATTCATGTTTATCCCTTTTCCCTGTGGGTTAGTTATACTCCAACAAAATTACTCCAATCCTAATTTTGACACTCTTACTTATTTATGCAACACTGTGATCATATATAATAACACCATGGTAGTTATCTATTGAAGCGATCCAAAAGATTCAAAATGAATCACTCACTTGTATTGTGTTGTTGAAATTGAAAGTATTTCTTGCTCCACAACAGAGCTTTGAATTTCCTCTGATAATTTGCATGAAAATTCCAAAAGAAATTTCTCTTTTTCTTCCTTTAATTTTCTCTCTCTCATCCTTCTTTCCAACTGCTCTCTTTTATTACTTTCTTCTTCCCTTTTTCTTTTTTCTTCTTCCGCCACTCTTCTTGCAACTCTTTCCTTTTCTTGTCTAGCTCTGTTGGAAATGTAAAAACATATAAAGTGATCAAGAATGTATCACAGAATTTTAAGTTTGGTACCAAATGATATGACATTCATGTTTTATCCAAAATAAGGGTAAAACATAGGGGCCGTTTCACATTGTCATTTTCAGATTACCGCATAACCAATGTCAAGCTATAGTATGCTCGTACATCCAATAAAACATTTTATTCAAGTTATTTAAGTCGATAGAAAGGTAACGGCATGACTTTAGTGACATTACTCACATTTTACCCCAAATTTTCGTTTAAATTTCTTCCAACTGCTAAAAAATCGACTTCCAATCACTCACAACTTTCACCCAAATTTTTTAGCAAAAAACTTCTTGATCTATGCAACCAACTTCGTAAAAAACAATTTCCTAGAACAAATTCCGCTTACAGTTCAAGATGACGTTGTTTGCTGAGCAACTCTTCCCTGATGACCTCGCCGCAAATCGTCATCACCTCGGCCTCCACGTGCTGTTGGAGCACCTCGTGCGCCACCTCTGTGCTCGCCTTCACCAAGTCAGTGGCTCGGATCACCTGCGTCCAACGAAACATTAAAAAACCGAGAACCATATTTTACGCACCATAAGGTGCACTTAATTGCTTTGAATGTTTTTATACATAAGGTGCACCAGACTATAAGACGGAACAGTTTTGTATAATGCTTAAGACAATGTTTTTATTATAAAACAATAATACTACTGCTGTAGATAAGTGTAAGTAATAAAGTACACAGCATTACTAAATCCATAGATTAGGAGCACCAGCTTATAAGGTGGACAATTTTGGGGGAAACAAATGGAGTTAAAATGTGCCTTAGGGTCCTTCAGCTCACACGAGATTACAATAACCATGAAAAACCAAAAAAAATCATTTTAAATTTGTTGCATTATGTTTCTTCGTATTGTAGTGGTAGGAATTGAAGTTCTGTATATTTCGCTCTTACTATTCAGCCACACAACCGATTTTTTTATTTATTTTTATCTGGCTTATTATTTGGGCTTAACCCTAAGTCAATTCACTATATGTACCATTGGGGCGTTTGAGTAATGGGCCTTTTATGACCTAAATTCCTGGTCCCGGTACCGTGGACCCACCCATATTAATGTAATATGTAGCAACCCGTGTTAACCATTCGACCAAACAACCTTTTATAGAACAGGTGTGAAACGCGAAACTCTTACCTCCTGTGACACCTGGACTACCATTTCACCGGTGATTTCAAGCAGTAGCTGTTTAGTCACAAGTTTCACCATCTGTTATGAAAGCAGATTTGTTTAAAATGTCGATGTAAAATTGAACAGGATTTAGATTGAAAAAAAAATGGGTAATCAGTAAGCCAGTTGATCGATTCTTAGCAATTGCTGTGTACGATTAAAATGATGTTTATGTTATTTTAAAGAAAAATGATTGTAGCCTAAAGGTAGAGTAGTAGATCTAAAGCACTTATTTGACCAACAGAACTTTATTGAATTACACGGTTAATCTAGGAAGTGCCATTGAAAATATTCCAATCACACACAACACAATACAAATGGAGCTAAAAACAAAATAATTTGAAAATGTGTGTGGAAAAACCCTATGTGTTTTTAACTCTCAGGGAAAATATTAAATATTCTATTATATCCATTATTTGTAAAAACTACATTAGTGTTTAGAGCAGGGTTTCCCAAACTTTTAAATGCCGACCGTTTTTCAATTATGTTAAATTTTCATAAACCATTCTTCATGTTTAAATGCCACAAAAACATAGAATATATTTAGTAGTTTGTGTGAAATTAATAACCTCTTTGCGATCCCTAAATTTCATTGCCCCCCCCGGTCCAGTTTGGGAGGCCCTGTTTTACACTTACCATGTTTGAAATTCCAGCCGCTTCTAGTTTTGAAATTACTTCTTGAGAAAGATCTGTAAATAGATGGCTGGGTTCACATATGGAATGGCATGAAAGATGAGAGTATTAAACGCAAATGCAAAGGACTTAACTATTTGTAAAAAAATCGGTATTATTACAAAACAATGCGGCTGGATTATAGTATGGATGGATGGGTGAATTGATTGACTACTAAATAAGTTAAATGGGTTGAATACTGAATAGATTGATTAGTAAATATAGATAGATAGACTTTAGTAGATAGAGAGATTAATGCATAAATATATTGACTGTATATAGATAGGTAGATAAATGGTTTGATATATAGATTTTTATATAGACATATATGACTAGTAGATGGATAGATAGATAAATATATAGACAGTAGAGGTATTCATGTATAAATAGAAAGATTGAAAACTAAATAGATCGGCCACTAGATGATTGGATGATCAAACCTTGAGAATCTCTTTGTGGTTGTTCCACCACATCTGGGGAATCCAGCAACGCAGAATATTTGCCAACATACCTGGAACATAGATAATATTGGAGCCTGATATTCTATTATTAATTTTGTGGTCGGATGCCTGGTCTAGTGGATAGTTCTGGGGATCCTGAGCAGATAGGTGCTGAGATCGATCTTTACCCTAGCTAATTTACATATCCATTTTTTCTTACACTTAAAACAGCTGGACATTTTTGTAGAACAATCTACTTAACATTTCCTTTATTTTAAATAAATGTATGGCTGTATGGGGGAATATTCTTGTATATCCCTGTGAATGGGAAAACCAAGGGGGTTAACACACGGGCAATCGTCAGATCACCTTGCGCACACCGTCGGGTTACCGGAGCTATTGCAGTGTGTTTTATATGATAGAGACTTTCCTTCAATTTAGTAGAACCCATTAATCCGCTAAAGCTAACGACCAGTTTCGCACCTTCAACCTATCGATTGAAAGGCGACGCACTTAACCGTTAGACCAACGGGCCGGACGAGTATCGCTAGTATATGTAATATTAATCTTTTACTATTGTCCAATCTTTCTCCAATACAGTAGTCTTCACCCTTAATGGGGTAATAAACACTTTAAACATTTAGCTTAAATATGTGGGCCCACACCAATCATAGCGTCTAAAAAGAATGAGTCATCACATGCTATATTTGTCTCTATAATGATAAGGCACCAATTCTTAATTTTTTTTTATTTAAAAATATGATTTAACGACTGTACATTTTGCCGTCTTTCACTGTGTGCTGTGATTGGTTTTAATTAATTTAATATTGGACCAAAAATGAAAAAATAAAACAAATTCGGTATTTTCATATTGTCTTACCCAATATTTCATGGTGGCCGTAAATACATTTCGTAACCCGTGTGGGTTCATTTATCCTCTGGTGGGGAAGCCCACTACTCTAACACACACCCAAATTTATGGAAGAAACATTCTGTGACTTGTGTGGGTAATTTACCCCCGTTGGGTAAGCCCCACTACTATAACACACCCCCCCAATTTTGTGGAAAAAAACATGCTGTGACCCGTGTGGGTTAAATTACCCCCCAAGAAGAAGCCCCACTACTCTAACACACACCCCAAAATTGTGGAAGAAACATTCTGTGACCCGTGTGGGTTTATTTATCCCCTGGTGAAGAATCCCCACCACTCCCCTCCCCCCAAATTCGTGGTACGTTTGAACTCACCTTCCATCAGCATCGAAACTGGAAATCGGTTGATGAAGTTGATCCGATGGCGCCCTCCCGTGAGCGATGATGGCTCCGAGACTTCGATCGGCCATTTTGGAACTCACCAGTCCAGATCGGAACACGGACATCGAGCCCTCCGGTTCGTAACTTTCCGTTCGATAGAGTTCAATGTTACTGTGGGAAAACACGACAAATTTTAAATCGGGACAAGTTTTTATGGCAAAAATTACAAAATTTAAAGTAGGAAAATTTTCCTTTAAGACAATGTGTCATTTTGGTGACTTGTGTATCGGTCTTAGTTATATTAAAAATACAAAGAAAAAATGTGTTGTTTTAAAATATTTAAATTAATTCATAACAAATACTTAAAAATGTGTTTAAAACTATCTATAAATGTATGAAAAATACCAACCAAGTAATGGTTTTTATCATAACTATTTAATAAAAGGAAAGTGGTCAAGAATTTAAACAACCAAACTAATAAGCGGACACGATACCGTTATCGTAGACCAGTGTTTCCCAACCCGAGTCCGCGGTCTCAAATGAGTCCGTGGAAGGTTTAAATGAGTCCGCAAGCACATCAACAATTTGCAAAACTTTTATTTGTTTTTGATCGTAATAAACAGCAGTGATATGTTTTGTATCAACGAGACATTGTAACTCAAGGTAATTTTAAGTTTGTATTAGTGTATCGTATGCACATAGTCCAGTTACGCTACACTTTTGACTTACGCTAATTGAATATTGATGCACTTTGAGTCCGCAAAGACTTTCGCTGGTAAGGAAATAGTCCGCCACCAAAAAAGGTTGGGAAACGCTGTCGTAGACAATGAAATAAAAATAACAAATAACCGACCAATAACTCAAAAAACTTACTTTGGCTTTGTAGAAATCATGAGCTCGGCGCAGAATGTATTGGTCTCAGTTATACTGGAGAATTGAAGGGTTCTTATTATATCCTGTAGTGGTATCGATGTGCCTTTCGTGGTGGTGTAGGCTCGCGCCATCGTTTGAATTGCTTGTTTGCGTACCTGGGTGTGGTGAGCTGTTTGTTACGAAAATACTTTGCGAATGGTTATCCGATTCTTTTAAAATGTGTTTTTAAAACGGTTTTAACCTCTGGTGGATTTAAATTTTAGGAAGTATTTCAATTTCCGCTTTTGTATTATAAAGCCGGCATCCCACTCAGTACTTGGTCGAGCTTGCACACTTTTATTTAGGGTTTTAATTTATTTAGCTGGGTGTGGCAAACTGTTTGTAAAGAAAATCCTTACTGGTTTTCAAAGCATATGTAAGAAAGTGGTTAACACATTTCTTTCTAAATTAGTTTTTGAAACGGTTTTAACCTCTGGAGGAATTTCATTCTTGCGCACTTTTTTTTACAGTTTAATTTAATTAATTTTGAATTAAATTAAATTTGCTGCCACATTTTGTTTAATTAAAATGACCATGTCACTTTTTTCCCGTTTTATCCTGCCTCCTTACCTCAAAACTATGCCATTCCGGTTAGTCTGGCGGTTAAGTCTCTGGCGGTTAAGTGCGTCGCCTTTCAATCGAAAAGGTTGCAGGTACGAAATTGGTTGCTAGCTAGTCGGTTGTGTCCTTGCGCAAGGCACTTTACGGACATTGCCTGAACCCAGCGGATTAATGGGTTCCACCAAGTTGAAGGAACCTACGTCTATCATATACAACACACTGCAATAGCTCCAGTAACCCGACGGTGGGCGTGAGGTGATCTGACGATTGCTCGGTGTATTAACCGCCTTGGTTTTTCCATTCCAAGGGGATAAATATGAACATTATATCCCATCCTCCTATTCTATTCATCTTTAATGTAATAAAGTTGTGAAAATAAACACAAAGCAAACATGTACCTGTCCAAAGTACCTATGAAGAATAGCAGCTTGCAAGTATGTAGCTTTCTTCACTACGTTGAAAAACCTCGCGTAGTTGTTGCTATGCACAGCCGAGAACGCTTCTACGGCAACCTGCACACTGGGTGATGCTCTTGTCTCGGTTCTCATGTTTTGGATTTCACTGGAATGTAATGACGGGTTTGAAATACAGGATTAACATTTTTGGTAAACTTGAGTTTTATTTATATCTCCCCCCTTTTTTATTTTCTAT
>CH002395.1:1034112-1047664 GCA_000149265.1 Ciona savignyi
GACATACTTAAACATCAGTTGCCATATCTATTGAAACTGGTGTGCTTCTTATCCTTATATGGAAGAGGAGGAGGAAAAGAGAAGAGGAGGAAAATAGGGTGGGTGAGGAGCAGGAGAGGGAGTAGGACAAATGAGCATAGAACAGGCATGGGAGGATTAGGAAGGATTATAAACGAAAGAGGGAGGGAGGTGGAGAGGTTGAGGGAATGGCAGGGAGGGAAGAAGAAGAGTAGGATGATGGCGATAAGTAAACGGAAGAGGGAGGGAGCAGGGAGCTGGAAAAGAGAGAAAAGGGGAAGATGAGGGAGGTAGTATGGTGTAGAAGGAAGAGAGAATAATGACGATAAGAAAAGAGGAGAGTAGGAAAGAGCAAATAATGGAAGAATATAAGAGCATAAGAGGATGGCTGAAGTTCTTTAAGAGCAAAAGGGGAGCAGCAGGTAAGGTGAAAAGGAGTATGGTACGATGGGAAATAGAGGTGATGGGATGAAAGAATAAGAGGAAATTGAAAAAGGGAAAAATGAGCATGTGGCAACGGTTGTGATACAACAAATAACATACTTGGTCAGCAGAGGATCTGCTGTATTCCTTCACTGCCAATTGATGATCGATGTTTTTGGAACCCGAACCTTCAGTTTCGTAGCTCGCAAGTAGGTTCCGGTGCTGCCTCAAGTATCTCTCCTTTTCTGTCGGTAAACAAGGAAGCGTGTTGGTGGAAATTTTGTGTTTCAAAACAGAGGGAGGATAGGTTACTAGGAGGGATGTTATTGTCTGATCGGTTATTCTGGTTTAGTGAGACGCCATTCAATCGAAAGGGTTGCAGGTTCGAACTGGTTGTAGCTAGTTGGTTGTGACATTGGGTAAGGCACTGAACAGACATTGTCCAGACCCAGCGGATTAATGTGTATCATATACAACACACTGCAATAGCTCTGGTAACCCGAGAATACCTTGTCCTATTCTATTATTAGGAACTGGAGGGAGTGGGGGTCTATCATATGTTTACATTAGAGGGGATACATAGAGTGGGGGTTAACACATTTATTAAATTTTGTTAAAACTGATAATTACAATACTACAATTTAATTTTTGTTCAACCCATTTATTAAACCCCCGGGTTCAGGCAATGTCCACTAAGTCCTCTGTTCAAGGAGAAAATCGACTAGCTTGTGCCTGGTTTCAATCCAGCAACCCTTCGACTGATAGTCTGTGTCATGCAATAAGCAAGCTAACCAGACGAACACAAGTTATTATTCTATTTTAGTGTTCTTTATTTTAGTGTGCTATTTCCATAGATCCATTGTTGCCAATGCAAAAGTTGCCATCAGACCAAGGCCAACAAAAATGACGAATCTATTGATAATAATCTGATGTTCGAATAATCTGACGAATCCATTGATAAGCAATTCCACCCACCAGGACACATGTCGGGGCAGGTTCCAATAGTGACGCGCACTTTCGACAAGTCAGACTCCTTGACAAGACGTGCACGCAAACTTTTATCAATGCGCTCCAGTACTGCCAATTTGTCTGCATCTGTCCTGGCTATAGTGGCTTTCCTGGGAAAATTAATAGTAGGCTGGTAAGGTTTAGTTAAGTAATACATAATAAAGAGTTTTTTAGGTGTCATTAAGGTATTGTTTAGTAAATAAACATATAACTTTGTTTTGGGTTAAATCACTTTGTGGACGCTTGATTAATTCTCCTGGTTTAATGTAGTGAAAAATAACAACAAAAATGTCTCTACATTATATACAAAATTAGTTCTGGTAATTTGGCTTTAGGAAAATAAACATATGAACCTTGCTTTCGGGTAAATTACTTTGTTGAATGGACTGAACAAGAACTATAAAAATGTCCCCAAAATATATACAAAATATAATAGTTTCAGTAATTTAGCTTCATACTAGCAATTGTATTAGAGCATTGTTTTCAAACCCACAGTGATAAACACAAATCCTACAGCTCTTTTCCTAACAAAATCTTCACCAAATTCAAGTTCTCCACAAAAATACCCACCAATTTCCACTTATTTTCTTTCCGGTATTAGATGATGAAAATTGCAGAGACTAAAAATCCAAATAAAATCAGTCACTTACTGTGTTTTCAAACTTTGTACTTGAAAAGTCGACGCCGGTTTTTGTGGAGCAGGAAATCTCTGAGATAAACGGTTTTAGAAAAAACAGAGCGAGCTCATCGAAAACTTACCCTGGTTAATCCTGCCCTTTGCTTGGCACCTGAAAATTGGAATTATTATTTGGGACAAAATACATGGATTTATGCCACTGAAAAATGATCTTAGAATTGTGTTTACATTTTTTCTAATATATATTGTCATTCTATGAAGGCTTTTTTACCAATTTTACGGCTTTTCTTAATTGATAATTGAAAGTATGAATACTGTATTTTAAAACTAAAAATTTCCTAAGTGAAAAGTAAACAGTAAAGATCAACTGATAGAACTGTTGTTTTATTTTTCACGCTTCTCTTAATATAGTGCAGTTATTCTTATTCTATTAAGGAATGTTTTTTACCAAGTTTTAAGGCTTTTCTTAATAAAAAATTTAAAATATGAATACCATATTTAAATAAAAAATGGCATAAACTAAACTACGATTAAAAACGTTTTCATATAAAATAGCAGAATCTTAATAAGTAAAGGTTGGCAAAACAGCACAACGTAATCAGTCCGGGAAATAATTGTATTTTAATAAAAGATTCTTTTGATCAAATTTTTTTAATACAGTAACGCCCAGAGGAAAAGTAAATGACAAAGAAAAACTGATAGAACTCTTGTTTTACCAGTTTTTTACACTTCTCTTAATCAACAATTTTATGTATGAATACCATATTTTAAAGCGAAAATGTCATAAACTTTACTATGACAAAAACAACTTTTTATTTAAAAAATGACAATTATTAAAATAAAATAAAACTATAAAAAAACAACTTTTTATATAAAAAAGTGACAATTATTCAATGAAATGTATAAATGATGTCACCTTCTGTGTCCTCGGTTGTTGACCTTTGCTTCATGAAATAAATGTGAATCTGGGCTTTTCCATAGTTCTGGGGAGCATTACAAATTAATGAATTAATGATAGCACCGGTTGTTGAAGTAACGGCTCTTTTAGGGCCTAAATTCCAGATCTTTGGGTCCCTGTTAACCCGCCCATACTTATGTATTTACAAATTAATATCTTAATTATAGTGTTATGTAACAAATTAAATGTACTCGGGAGCTACAAATATACATAAAAGCTAATATAACACTTTTCATTTCAACTAATTTTGGAATGTGATTTATTGTTCCATATTCATTTCGTTGATCGAAACTAGGCACTTGCTTGTCTGTTGCATTCTGAGGCAAAGATTTTCCTATTCATATAAATAAAACCTGAATATCCTATTCTTGCCCGAATGTGAACCAAAATAAACAAAAGACAGTGATTATGAACAAAAATCAAAAGTGATTAGTGCAAAATAATTGTTGGTTCACCTTCCCCTTTGCTTTTGCGATATCATGAACATAAAAGCAGACAAAATCTGAGCACTTTAATATTGGTGATGATATCTATGTTAAATGTACCAATCCTATCTGGCTATTTAGTTCTGGGATGTGTCGTCATTTCAATTTCTGTTGTTTATATTAGTTCTTTTTCCTATTTATATTACTTCGTTCTATTGTGGGCTTGGGGTAAAAGGCAAACCACATAATAAAACAAGAGGCAGATGATGGTGAACTCGAATGTGGAAGGGAGGCTGCAGAATTCGTGCGAAACAACTCTAGTAGTCTGACCTTGCCATTTGCTTTAAATAGCGATATCATGAACAAAAAGCCAGACAAACTTCGAGTTTGATATTGGTCATGATATCTTTGTTTACTGTACATATCCCTCATCTGGCCATTAAGTTATAGAATGTATAGTCGTTTTAATTTTTGTTGTTTGTTTCACTTATGTTTTTGCCAATTAAAGAAGAGCATTCTAGTCTTACCTTCCCCTTTGCTTTTGCTTTAGCAGCTTCCTCAGCGGTGGAAAATTTCACCGACGCAGCGTTTTTGTTCGGATTGGGTTGAACACGCAATACATTGCCGAACCTGGTGTTGGTTCCGTGTTTAAATTTTGAAAAATTGAACATTAAAAATATAACTTGGAAGCTATTGGATGCGATTCACTGTTATCACTGAATATTCACACATTAGTTTGTAAGTGAATGATGTTAAATGAAAAATTTTAGGTTACATTTAGGGTTGAACATACCACTTTAAAAACATCAATTTTCGATTTTTGGTTTAAACAATTTCATGACTTGAACTTTATTATGACAAATTACAATCGCATTTATATAACAAGTTCATATAAAATAACTTCCCGCAAAGACACATTGTTTATACCGGTTGTGGGCACACTTTTTTAACCAGGGCCAAATGATTTTATTTTTAAAATGGCGGGCCAAATGATCGACCCGCCACTAACATATAATTTGTCACCAATGATAAAAAACATTAAACTAAGAAATATGGTGTACTGGTTAAAACCAAAAATGGCACTGTTGCGTCAAGTGACACAAAAATATGGCTGTGAATTGCTATTTAGTATTTAAATGTGGACAACATTCAGCGGGCCATATTAAATGAGCCAACGGGCGGGATTTTGCCGGTTATTTTAGTTTAACAATGTCTGCTTTATACCTTCCCCGATCATTCCACTTTTAAATTTAAAAAAATACATTGCCTGTTATATACCATGTTACAAGGATGAATAGATACCGGTATTTCATGTAATAAACACACTGTTACTTCAAGTAATAAACACATTGCACCTTGAAAAATGGCGTCTCAACTGATCTCTATTGTTGCTCTCGATGGGAATACCGGTGCACACAAGTTGATTGGAGGTTGGATTCTCTATGATCGAGGATGACGACTTCCTTCTGATCCCGCCCACCAATCTTGCTCCTTGGAATATTGTGGTTGAGGTTATTGATATGGCCGATATCATTGATATGGCCGATATCCACATGCCGTCAGTCCGCATAAAGGTTTTTTAATTTTGACGTCACTCCGCTATTAAGGTTCATTTAGTGCATGTAAAGCATAGTTCTTTTCGGTAACTCCATTGTTCTCTTGCAGTGTTTAATTTATCATTGTTTAGTTAGTAATCCATTTCTTTACCATTGCACCTAATCATATAATTAATATGTAACAGACACGGACTAGGATTTTATACCGCTCATCCTCATAATAAAATTGTTTTATGATAAACATGTATGTTTATGACAAACAAGAGGCCAGACCTAACAGTTATAATAAACAATTCATTCATTTTATAATTAGGGATTCATATATTTTATGGTAGGGTTTTGATTTATAATACGAGTATATAATCATGATGAATTTGTTTATTTTATGATGAGTAATTTATTTATTTTTTTGGTTGTTTAGCTTTAGTAGTAGTGCGGCTGTCAGCAGAAAGGTGATGGAATCAGAATTAGCCAGAAGCAAGTCGTTTGTGTCAGTGATACAAATAACTTGGTCAGTGTTGTCCGATTTTAATGGTTGAACAATACTAGCAATTTCACCATTGTATTAAACACACATCGTAATAGCGACAGACTGTGGGCATTAGGTATCTGATTCTTAGTGTTTTATCATATGTATTTACTCAAATCCGAGACAACATTTATTTCATTCTACAACAGTTATTCTAAATTTCTGTTTCCTTCAGACAATATCACCTACAGTACTGCACCAACCTTTAAGCAGCCGTGGTGATATTTTGACGCCGGTTTTCTTCTCTTCACTTTTTGCTTGCAAGGTTTGTTCAATTGGTGGATCGGTTGGCATTTGAAACAAGCCTAGAACCAACAGTTTGAATGATTTTAAATTGTAGTTGTTGAAAAAGTCCAAGTGTAAAACTGAATGTTCTTGTGTTTTTAATTTTGAATACTTTTAATTAATTAAACATAGCATAGCATATGTGTGTGCTTCACTGATCTCATTAGGCCTTGTGGTCTAGACTAGTATTCTTCAAATTTGTAATATGTTTCACCTATTTAAATCTACTGCCCTTGAAAACCGTTTAAAACATGGGTCGCCGAGCAATGGCATTCATGCCTTAATTGGCAGAAGAAGGTGTTTTCATGACGTGCCGCATGATTTAAGCTGCATGCAAAAATTTATATATATCCATGTGCAAACTGAAACTAAATACGCTGCACAAAATCTACAGTCTTACAATTTGAACAGCATACAAATCAAAAGGGTTAATTACTAATATTTAAATTAGGTAGTTTACTATGCAAACCGTACACAAAAATGGTTGGCATGCGAAGTTGCTTTCATTATGATATTATAAAAAAATTGACACACTGCATTCAAAAGGTTGCTGACCCCTGGTCTAAAAATACTGGTATGGAACATATAAGACAAGAGATTATGACCCGAAAGGTGTTTGATTTAATCTTTACCCGTACCACTTTATTTGTAGGTAAAGCACTGATGGACTAGTATACACACTGTTATTTCAAGTAATAAACACACTGCAACAGCTGCGACAACTCTATTGTGGGCTCGGGATAAAATAACAGAGAAGTTGTCCCACATGAAGATGCAAAAAATTACCTTGGACGAACCACCAAGTTTTACCAAATGGACTGTTAGGCTAAGTCGATATTATACTTGTACCTACCTACCTTTATGTGTTGGATTTGACTGTACATTACTTGCAGTAGAATCATCTGGAACTTTTCCGGAGATACCAGAATCTATAAAAAATGCAACTCTTTTTTAATCAAACTTTTTTGGATTTCTATAAAATACAATTGTTCAATTTTTAAGTTTTTATTGTTTTCATGATCCAGTGGATTAAACGGACAAGTGATGAAATTTCGTGCCGTTATTCTTGAGTTGGAGGAATGTCTGTAATGTTGCCCCGAAAAGCAAATGGAAAAAGCTTAGCTGGTGGCACAGAGCAATATATCTGTAGATGTGATAATAATGCACTCGAATTTGCTTAATCATCATATAAACCGATGTCCACTCAGGTAAGATGAGTTTTCAAGCATACAGTCTTCTAGCTAGTGTCCAGTTTCAATCTCAAAACCTTGGTAACCTGTCGGTGTTTTACAAAAAAAATACCAGCAGACTTGCTTTACAAGAAATACATAAAGGACTTTGCTGTTTGAACAGGGGTAGATAAATTTATATTAAAGAAATATTTAGACTATAGATTTTAAATTAAAGAAATATTTGGACTACAGAATTTGAATTAAAGAAATATTTAGACTACAGAATTTAAATTAAACTAGAGAGTGTCAACCACGTATTTTGCCACCACTATTTGTAAAACACATTTTGTACCATATGCGAGCAGGGTCCCTAACTACCATATGTATTTTATACACCGGATATGTAGTTTGTTTCTGCATGCATAAACGCATGGGTCCCTAAGGTAACAATCCGATCTTGATATTATTGTTCCCCACACAATATATGTTAATGTTAGATATGTGCACGTCAGGTCCATGTTAATTAACATTTCAGAAAGTTTTAACCGGACTCTCATAGTTTTGTTTCTGCAAGCATAAACGCATGGGTCCCATAGTTATTGAACCAAACTTCTTTTCCATGTGCAGTTATAAAAATAATACGCGTGTGAGATTTCCGAACATTTTACCACAAATGTTTTAATTTAAGCTTCTTGCCACGCGCTGTAGTATAATGAAGGTCAATTCCCAAAACAGCCCGATTGAGTTTCATTATTTCGGGGGAATTCCACTAGGCTTAGTAGGCCTACATTAATTTCTGTTTTTACATATCTGAGTAATGTTATCAAAGTTAGATGTTTGTTAGATAATCTAACAAACAGTTTTAGTCCGCTTTGGCGACTCCTTGTTGGAGATGTCGGCGCGACATGGCATGCCTGTTACAATCATGGTTTTGAAACAAGTCGTAATTTTTAGGGTATTTCCCTGATATTGTATTTCTTTTTTCTCAATGGTACAACGTCGGATAGGGGACTAACATTTTAGCCGACCAAGCGTTATGCCCTAAAGAGCTTATTTTAAAAAAATACCGTTTTGGTTTTTCAACTCCCAGGGGAATTCCCATGGGTATATTACCCAAAATTTTGGTTTCCGCATAATTAGGCCTTGTTGTCTAACAAATGGCAAAGTTTCATTGCGATTCCATTACGTTTTCTAGTAGATGTCGGAGCCACAAGCCATGCCTGTCACAATCATGATTTGAGAAAAAAATCTTTCTTTTTAGGGTATTTCCCCGAGGTAATTTTTTTAATTGTTTTATGTGTTTTATCAGTGACTAATGCACTCACATTTTATTAAATCTAATTTAAATTGGAGCAGCCATTTGAGCGCTATGCGCAAAAAAAGCTAATTATTTTTTAAAAAATACCGTTTTGGTTTTTTAACTCACAGGGGAATTCCCCTGGGTATATTACCCAAAATTTTGGTTTCCGCATAACTAGACCATGCTGTCTAACAAATGACAAAGTTTAATTGCAATTTTAATACTTATTCTGTTAGATGTCGGGCCACAAGCCATGCCTGTCACAATCACGATTTGAAAACAAAATCTTATTTATTAGGGTATTTCCCTGGGTATTTTTTAAATTCTTTTAGGTGCTTTATCAGTGGCTAATGCACTTATATTTTATTAAATCTAATTGAAATTTGGAGCAGCCGTTTAAGCGTTATGCGCAAAAATAACTAATTTTTTTTAAAAAACTCCATTTCGGTTATTTACCTCCCAGGGGAATTCCCATGGGTATATCACCCAAAAGTTTGTTTTTTGCATATCTAGGACATATTGTCTAACAAATGACAAAGTTTCATTGCGATTCCATTACTTTTTCTAGTATATGTTGGGGCCACAAGCCATGCCTGTCACAATCATGATTTAAAACAAAATCTTATTTTTTAGGGTATTTCCCTAGGTAATTTTTTTAATTCTTTCAAGTGTTATATCAGTGGTTAATGCACTTACATTTCACCAAATTTAAACAAAGAGAGAGAAGCTGTTTAAGCGCTATGCGTCAAAAAGGTAAATTTTTATTAAAAAATACTGTTTTGGGTTTTAACGTCCCAGGGGAATTCCCCTAGATTTATTACCCAAAATTCTGGCTTCTGCATATCTAAACTATGTGGTCTAACAAATTACTGAGTTTCATTATGATTCCATTACCCTTTCTGGTAGATGTTGGGTCCACAAATCATACCTATCAAGCGTTTGACGAAAAAAAAAAAAAGAAAAAAAAAAAACGGACAAAAACAATATGTGTCCCATTTTTCCAAATGGGACCCATAATAAATATTTAGACTACAGAATTTAAATTAAATAAATATTTAGACTACAGAATTTAAATTAAAGAAATATTCAGAAAATTTTTTTTTACCTGCGTCAAGAGAGCGCTTTCTTCTTGCTAATGTTACTTGTCCAGCTGTGTCACTTTTCCTCTTTGTAGCTTTGCTCATTGCTACAATATTTTTACCATGAATTAATCAGTACAATGTGCATGAATGTACTGGCCTATGTTGGCTGATAGGATTCTCAAATAAAAATAGGAAATGTTAAAGATATAGGATAGGATGTTAATGTTTATCCCAGTGAATGAGAAATCCAAGAGGGTTAACACCCTACAATTGTCAGACCACCTCGCGCCCACTGTCGGGTTATAGGGGCTATTGCAGTGTGCGTTGGGTTTGATTCACATGTTTGTTTGATTTAGTAGAACTCATTGTTCTGCTGGGTTCACGCAATATTCACTAAATGCTTTGACTAAGGACACATCAACTAGTTAGCGACCAGTTTTAAATCTGCAATCCTTCGATTGAAAGGTAATGCACTAATCTACCAGACTAATCAATCGGACATTTGCCCACACAGACAGTTAGCAAGTGGTGCTAACCATGTGAACATAAACAGCAACTAAACACATTAAATTTCCCAATAATTGGTAACTTTTAACTGCTAACAGTGTGAACATATACAGAAACTAACTATATAAAGGTACCTAAGGGATTGGCGACATTGTAAGCTTGATTCATCCCAATTGGTAGTTTTCTAGCAAAGTCTGAAGCGCCACTGCCAAACAACTGTTGGCGTGACATGCCAAAGCCACTAGCTGGATGGTTTGGAACTTTGGATGTGAACGAACTAAATGGGGAGTTTTGCTCGTTTGGAGATTGTCTTGGTTGTTGGTTTATGGTTGGATTTGGGCTTGAGAATCTTGGGTTGGTGGGCTGGGTGCTGCCGAACGTTGGTTGGTATTTCGTGAACATTGAACTGCCACTAGGGGTGGGGTTTAAAGGGGAACCACCACGAAAGGTGGGGTTGAAAGGTGTGGGGTTCAATTGGCGCATACCACTACTGGAGGGGTTAAATGCGGAGCTGCTAACAGGGTTAGTGGTTGAGCCACTGGGGGTGGGGTTAAATGAGGGTAATTGATATAACCCACGGGGGCGGTTAAGGAATGGGTTGTTTGGATTTGAGCCAAAAAGAGGGGGCTGGGGGTTTGAAACCCCCTCCAGTGGCTGTGTACTTTGTGGCGGCCGGAATAATCCGGGATTTGGTGGTCGGTTCTTTTGGTTTCCATCTTTATCTTGCTCCATGTTTATCACACAGGACTTTAGAGGCCTAACTTATACAACATGCGTTTAAGACAGTAAAACCTACATCAAAATGTAAATTTTTGTAATTAATAAATCATTTTACTGGACTCTGGGAAAATCAATAAAGAATCAGGAAAATAATTTTTTTGGAAAATTTTAAGATTTTTAGATTACCACATTTAAAAAGACGGAATGAAAAAATAAATACCTGAAATCTAGCAATATTACAAATGGTAGTTGTACCACTTTTTTAAATAATGACATAATTTAGGTGTTTCAGTAAGCTAACCTTGCTATCTTCACTTTACTGAATGCTAAAATAATGCAAGGAAGATAGAAAAGTAGCTTTCCAAACAAGGCGTCAACATGTACCATAAATTCCATCGCACAATAATTTGAAGAAAAACGAGATTCAGAAACTCTTGTGTTAAGTTAGTTAGTGAAGAAGGGAAAAATTTGTAAAATATGAAACTCGAAAAAAGAGCATGCATAAAATTTCACTTGACGCGAATCGGCAAACAGAAACAACCATAGAAGCTGCATTCTCGTTTGTCGTATAAAAATATATCTGAACTGATGTTTAACAACTAAAAAAGGCACCAAACTAAGGTTAAAAATGCAACAACGATAAAAAATCGACAAAATCTTTATACAACATACTAAAACTGACATAAAAATGACACTAAATGAGCTACAAACACACAAAAGCGCAAGAAAAAAGGTCTAAATTCACCAGCGTATTAAAGCAATGTTAAAATTGCATAGAGAAGGGAAATGTAGTTTGTATAAATAAGGTGGAGTCTCAAAGAGGCAAGAACAGGGAAAGTGTCTGAGCGGATAGATCTACAGTGGAGACTCTGCACTCAATTTGTGTTTTGAAGTTAATGTAAATATGTGAGAAATATAAGCAAAAATCATGTTTTTTTAAGATTTACATCACAAAATTAAGGTACCAGAGAATCCATTGTATTTCATACGATATTCTACTAAATTCTAGAAAATTGAGACTGAGATATGGCACCATGCAAAGCTTGTAGTGTGGAGAGAAAATTAGACGGAATGGTGATTTTAGGGTAAAACTTTCACACCCAAGAGTCGAAGCCTTCGGGGCCGATTAGGGTGACATAATTGGGTTCTGGGGAGCGTAATTGGGCGTGGGGAGAGTTCAGTTTCGTGTGGGGTGAAATCGGGGGGCTCTGGGTGTGGTTTCGGGGTGACGGAAGTGGGGTTTCGCGGAATATGTTCGACTGAGTGGATGCATAGGAGGTGGAAACCTGGGGGGATTGGGGAGAGTTATTTGAAGGTTAAATGTAACATGGAAAAAATGTAATAATTATTTATATGACATATTAAAAATGATGATGAAAGAGCTAAAAACAAATAAAACACTGATGAAATACTTGGAAGTTGCAGTTAGTAAGGACATCAAGAAATTATTTTTTATGATTCTAATTAAGAAAACTGCACCCTTTACAAATGCTGTGCAGAACTTAGGAATGCAGAACTTAATGTTATAACAGATGTTTCTGCTGTTACAATAATATCATCATGTGGAAAAAAATAAGCCTACTAAAAATAAGAACTGAAAAAGTTAAAAGATTCACAGCTTGGTAAAAAATAAAAGTGGGGTTAAAAGACCCCTTGAACCCCACTTACCCTGTACGGCCGCTGCTCCTCTGGGGATAGTGAAGCGGGGCTTGTATACGGGGACACCTGGCTACCCACGCTTGCATAGCTGGGTATGATGGGGTAAGTAAAGTGGGACTGGCTCCAACCGTCCCCTTTTAAAGCACTTCGCATGGATTTGTTCTCCCATAGGATAGAAAGCACGCGGCCTGCACACTGGATCAACCGTTGGGGGTATCTGTTGTGTAAAGGGATGGGTTGGGGTTTATTTTGAGGGGTGGGTTGGTAATTTAATTTCGTCACATAACTTTTGGCGCCTTTTCATGAAAAAAAGGTAAAGTACCGACACTTCCTTTTTTTTTCACGAGTCATTTATACAAAAATTCTGCCGATCCGATTATGGTCTGGATCACTCAAAAATTGCAAGCTTTTAACACCAAAATAATAAAAGTTTTACAGGCTATTAAACATGGCAAGGGGTAAAAAGTTAAAAAAGCAAAATTTTGTAGCGTGTTAGCACTAGGGTAAAAATACCCCCCAGTGTTAACAAATCTGGTAAAAAATGAACCCCAAGAACACCTTGATCAGCCTTAAAGTAAACAGATTAAGGCTTTGCGAGGATTTGTTGTGTAAGAATAGTGTTCAAAATTGTGGTGCGAAAATGGGCCCCAAGAACACCTATATCAGCCTAAGAGTGAACAGATCAAGACTATACCTGCAATGAGTGCTTTTGCTGATTGCAATCAACCGAGGCACACCGCCAGTGTTGTATAACGCCGTGGAGTTATCGATATTCGAGGTGACCAACTCCCGCAATGCACCACACGCTGCTTCCAGTTGCAAAGTGCGTTGGTGCGTTAGTAGTGCTGGTGCCGCGGTGGGCGAGCTCTCAACTTGGTAGTTTGGGCTCAGTTCAACCTCGGGTAACAATTCAACGAAATCCTGCATCGCATGCTTTCCTAAAAGATGTTTTATTAAATTTTGAAATTTCGGTTTTAAAACATCGCGATCAGTCAAAAAGTAGTAAAAAAACACAAAAAAAAACATAAATATAAAACAGAATAATAAAAAACAAAAAAGGACAAAACACTTAAAAAAACGATAAAATAGGAAAAACAATAAAAGAAGAAACAAAAAATACAAAAAAAAAGGAAAAAAGATAAACAGAGTAAAAAATATAGATAAAATGCAACACGGCAACTTACCAAGCAATTCTTTATTCCTTGAATCAAGAAGCATATTCCTAAGTGCAGAACACATCACTGTAACTATCCTATCATTCTGCATGTGAAGG
>CH002395.1:1080331-1093538 GCA_000149265.1 Ciona savignyi
CTATTGTATAGTACTGGCATCCTCCCACCCTGGTGACATCGTAAGTTCAGTAGTTGGGTCACCCACTGTAATCGCCACGCATCTAAAATTCCTCCCTCGAGGATAAACATGAATTTCCCATCCTATCACACGGACAATCGTCAAATCACCTCGCGCCCATCGTCGGGTTACCGGAGCTATTGCAGTGTGTTGTATATGATAGTGTGTTGTATATGATAGACACGTTCCTTCAATTTAGTAGAACCCATTAATCCGCTGTTCAGGCAATGTCCGTAAAGTGCCTTGCCCAAGGACACAACCTACTAGCTAACGACCAGTTTCGTACCTGCAACCTTTCGATTGAAAGGCGACGCACTTAACCGTTTTAGCCACGGGCCGGACAAGCATGCTCGCGACTGTGCGCTCAATAAAAAGAAAAAAAACAGCCAGCCAGCCCGCGCGTAATTACTACCTACAATACATATTAATATACCATGTTAAGTTTTTTTGCTGGGTCTTTGGTAAGACAATTGTCGAATCAGGTTGAAAGCAAAGCGGGATGGCATGTCTATTAAACAATATGTACTCTATGTGCAATTGCAAATATTAGGTAAACCACCGTAACGAAATTCCCCAGCTGACCGAGAGTGTGAAAATAAAGTCTGCTTGCGTCATTTCAAAGGCGCATCAAACACTTTACTTCAATCCCTAAAGAAACTTATATAAGTATAAATTAAAACAAGAAATTAAATATTCGATTATTTATTTCCAATTTACCCAGGATAATTTCGTACATATAACATTTGGACAGACATAATTAAAACGCACACTTTGCACGAGTGGAAAACAGCTGAACAATCGAAACCAACAGAAATCCAAAGAGCCTCTTTTTGTCAAACTTTTAGATGTGCTAACAGTTTTATTTTTATTAACCAACAAGAATACTTTTTTCATAGAACATGGTTAACGAGTTGTATTTGTAAGTCAAGGACCTATTAGTTTCTGCTTGCAGGTACACAACCATCCAGAATGACGTAATATTTTTTTTTGGTATAAGTGTCTCCATAAAAAGTTGATATCAACTTACAGAGGATATAAGGGTGGTTCAGATGGGTGATTAATAAAAAAATATGCTCCGGACGTTGATAACCCAATAAGTGCGCACTAGAATATCAAAGTTTTATCCACTTGTTGGAAAACCACAGAGAGTGTTCGCAAATGAGTAGGCCTAACCGTCAAATTAACTTAGGCTACCATCATTGTATAAAAGCTGTTGCAAGGCACTTAACAAACATTTGTATTTTCAGGTCGTATCTTGAAAGGACAACTTAACGGCCGAGCTGGTGAAGAGACGATTACAGCTTTGGATAAATTCACTGAAACCGGTTTGTCCAAAGTATACTGCGGTAAGTGTGTATTAAATTAAATCAGGCATTGCCAGATACAATATTGAATGCCTTTCTGTACATGATTGGCTGGAATCAATAGATTGAGAAAAGCAGTGTCACACATTATGGATTCTACCATTTTTTGTATGTAAATATGTAACTTAAAAATTGAAATAATGAAATTAAATTGAATACAGTCGATAAGCAATCACCGGACAGTGGAAGCACAGCAACAGCAATACTCAGTGGTGTGAAAACAAAGTTCGGTGTTCTTGGACTCGATGGAAGAACTGTGTTCAAGAAATGTTCATCAGCTGCTGGTAACGAGGTTGAAAGTATTTTGCTGAAGTCGGCAAATTTAGGTGAGAAGGCTTGATATGGATAACTATAGGACTACATAATTTGTTGACATAGTTTTCGCGTAGTAATATAATAATATGGTAAAAATTAGGGTACTCATCTCAACTAAACACTCCCTTTTGTATTCTAATGATTTCTCATGTATTAACACCCCTTATGTTTTCATGTTTACAGAAATTATATCAGACCCATTGAATTTCAATTAGATCAAAGTTATTTATTTGAGGAAAATTATATTATTTAAGATTTACAGTAGATATGCGATAGCTTTCAGAATATCAAACGTGAAAAATCATGCAAGTGTGCTAAACAGTTGCAAACAAACAACAAAGCTATATTTTTTAAACTGATTATTTCAGGTAAATCGACTGGGATAGTTACAACAACTGAAGTCCAGCATGCCACCCCTGCAGCCGCTTATGCTCACTCTGCCTCGCGCGGTTGGTATGCAGATAATTCAATGAACAGCACCACTAAGAGTGAAGGTTGCAAAGATATATCGCTTCAACTTCTTGAGATGGGAAGAAAGATAAATGTAAGTATTTACCATTTTAAGGTTTGGATTACGAGGTTCAACTTAAACAAAAGAAGCATCTGCGGTAAACTTACAGTGGATAATCTATGTTACAGTGGATAATCTAAGATAATCTAAGTGGTAACACCCCACACAATGTGATAACACCCACTGTGTATAATGACACTCATAACACCAACTGTGTTTTCACTTTTAATATTTATAAAACATACCCTATCCCACTTACATCAAACTGACATTTAACAAAACGGTATGTATAAAGAGATAACATATTATAAAAAACCTGTGTCAAAATTTAAAAATATGGTGCATCCTGTAATTAGTGAATTGTGTCAGGTTATCCTTGGAGGTGGACGATCTTACATGAGACCGAAGGGTATTTATGATGAGGAGTATTACAGCAGGCATGCAGGTGTGCGTGGGGATGGGAGAGACCTCATCAGGGAATGGAGAAACTTACAACCTTCAAACAGAGCAAGGTTTGCATGATTGTGGATTAGCCAATTAATTATGTAAGGATCTCAACTAAATCACCATGTATTGGATAGGATAGAATAGGATATTTATGTTTATCCCTGTGAAAGAGAAAACCAAGGGGGTTAACACACAGTCAATCGTCAGATCACCTCATATCCACCATCAGGTTACCGCAGCTATTGCAGTACAATGGGTATGATTAGGATGTTTCTTCAATTTAGTACAACCTATCAGTCTGCTGCTGGTTTAGGCAATGTCCGTTAGGGGATTCGCCGAATGACACAACCGACTAGCTGGTGACCAGTTTCGTACCTGCAATCCTTTAGCTAAAAGAAGCTGAGCTGGTCTATTCAGTTAGCTAAATCGCTAGAAACATAGAAGGTTTGCCAAAAAATCCTGGTTAGTTTTGTGCATGGGCACTTAGAGGATAATCACATGTACCCAGTGGATTAATATGTTGTACTAAAAAGGTATAAACATCTTAATTATTTACAACATACTGCAATCGTTCTAATAACCTAACAGCAGGTGGTAGGTAATATGATGTTGACCATACAATAATGCCACTTGCATTTCCCATTTATGGTGATGGAACATATCCCATCCTATACCCAACACCCCACCCAGTAATTCTAAAATTAACTCCCATAGCTGTGGCCAATAACAAGATAAAATAAATTGAAACCAGATTGTTTAGAACAAGGGTCACCACCCTTTTTCCCCGGCATTCAATAAAATAAAAATCACATGAAGCGCAAAACTTATAATCTTGTGTTCTTCTGTTTGTTTTACTTTTGTATGGGTACTAAACTAATTAAGCGCTTGCTACAGTAGCAAAAAAATTAATAAGAACCGTATCTAAAGGATGAAAGGGCCGCATGCGACTCCAGAGCCGCAGGTTGCCGACCCCTGGTTTAGAAGGTTTAAAATCACTGTTAGAAAGAATTAATCATACCAAAATCAGCGGGGTAGCCTACATAATATATGCCGTATACCATAAATACACTCACTTAATTCAAGGTACGTTTGGAACCGCCCTGGATTCAATTCAGTAAATGCTCAGACCACAGATTACTTGATGGGACTTTTCCAACCGCGAGATCTCAGGTTTGATTACGATAGACGCAGAGATGTAGGTGGTGAACCAAGCTTGGAAGAAATGACTGAAAAAGTAAGGTTGTTTTGGTTTAGGACTGTAATGGTCAATGTATTTTGTCTTGAGTTTTTGGTTGTTTTAGTTGAAAAGTTAGAACGCTTTCTTATATTACATTGAATAACTTTTTGTAATACGAATTTTAATAACGAATTATATTTGGTGTATTAGGTTAACTTATTTAGATATGTAATGTGTCAGACTGTTAGTTGAAAGGTGGTGATATCTAAACCCAACTGTGGAGACTGTTCGGTTGTATTCTTGGGCCAATCACTTAATGGCGGTTGCCTTAACTCAGTATATTAATAGGTTTAATAAAAACCACTCTACCAGCTGAAAAAAGTAGGGTTATATTTATGTTTATCCCCGTAAATGGGAAACGAAGGGGGTAATGCACAGGCAATCGTCAGATCACCTTGTGCCCACACTTTTTTATTAGGAGCTAAAGCAGTGTGTTGTGTATAATTCACATGGTTCTCTAATTTAGTTGCCCATTGATCTACTGGGCTCACCTAGCGACCAGTTTCAAACCTGCAACCCTTTGGGTAAAAGGTGATGCACAACTAACCAGACTAATCTGTTGGACTTGACCATTGAACTTACCTATATATTAATTCTTGTAACGCTTTTTGCCAGGCCATTCAAATTCTTCAAAAGAACCCAATGGGTTACTTCCTATTGGTGGAAGGTGGGAAAATAGATCATGCACATCACCAGAACAAAGCAAACATTGCACTGAGGGAGTTTATAGCTTTCGAGAAAGCTGTTCAGGTAAATTGACCTTGGGTTTAGAACATTTCTGTGTTATTATCTTACAGTTTTTCTTACAGAATCCTTATTTAAGCCCGACTCTGGTTATTATAGTAGGCTATAAAGTTTTATTTTTATGTAAGTAATTTCAAATCTTGGCATTTTTTGTCAGATGGCATTTTCCATTATTTCCTTGTTTCGTTAATTATCTATTTGCCTAAATTCTGTTTGGGTAAACCTTGTTTTTGAGTGAGTTGCTTTGTGTAGCTAGGGATCCAAAATGTTGAATTCAATAAACTGTGTTGAAACTCTACAATAGCCAGCATATATGCAATTCCATCTAATTAAAAAAAGCGGTTTGAAATAAATTGCTATTATGGTCATTAATGTTTGCATATTATCTGTGTTGTACAAATACATGGATATATGTTTTTCACATGTCTATCATGTCTGTTTAATTAGGTTTCTGGCGTGACAGAACTAAAAGGTAAAATAGTAAATCTATTAGTTAATTTAGTTTTTTTTTTGTATTTACAATGAAAACTTGCAACAGTACCTTCGACAGGAAAATTAAACAGAGCAAAACCGACAGTCATTATTTATTATTCTGTAGCGCCTAGAGTTTGCGTATCGCCCACTGTGCCTTTTTCTTTAATTCTATTTTGTGACGTCATGCTCTTTTAGATTCCCGTTCAGTTGCCGCTTTGTGATTGGTTTATTTTGTAGATTATGTTTTTTCTATGTTGGCAATGTGATTTGGTCAGTTGCAACACAGGAGTCTAGATGAATGGTTATCGAACCCACAAGTCGATTGACTACAATTCTATTATTCTATAATAAAAACAGGAAACTATGTGTTCCTAAAATTAAATTTAAATTGTATTAAACACACTGCAGTACATTTCCCACCTGATTCCATTATTGCTATTTGCACCACAGAAAGCAATGGACATGACATCAACAGATGAAACATTGATCGTAGTAACTGCCGACCACGGGCATGTGTTCACACTCGGTGGATATGCCAATAGAGGCAACCCTATTCACGGTAATTAAAGGAATTAAAAAAATCATGTGGCCGAATGGTTAACCGTCCAAATTATACACCGCTCTATATTAAGAAAAAACAGTTGTAATGATGAGATCTTTTAAAGAAAACAAAGGAAAACTCTAGGATTCTAAAATTACATTTTAATTGTATTAAACAACACACTGCAATAGCTCCTCCAGTAACTCGACGGTGGGCGCGAGGTGATCTGACGATTGCCCGTATGTTAACCCCCTTGGTTTTCCCATTCACGGAGATAAACATGAATATCCTATCCTACACACAAACAATATTTAATTCCAAGGGTGACTACCAGTAGAGTTATAACACATTTGCAGCATATCAATAGCTGGCCAGTCAAAGCTATCAGAGCGTGCTTGTTAAATTTTAAACCACCCAGTTAAATCCACTAAATCGAGATGTTTGTTAGGTGTTTTCCTTGAGACACAGCTGTGCAGACTGTAATGTAAATTTTGTCATAGGATTTGCAAGAGACCACAGTGATCCAGAAAAAGCTGTTGACAAGCTGCACTACACAAGCATAGCTTATGCAAATGGACCGGGATACAGCTTGGATTCTACAACAGGCAAACGGACAGAGTTAACTGGCGAAACAACCCGTAAGTTACTGTTTCCGTCCTTTAATATAAAAGCAAAGCTTTTTTTAGTTCAGACTGAAATATTTTGTAAGAAACACTAAACTAATTCACGTCGAACTTGGATAAACTGTGACTTGACTTTAGACTTAAATACTAAATCACAAAACTAAGTGGCATTTAGAGCCAAATGAAAATGATTTTTAATAAACCGTCATTCTCCACCAAAACTTTCATCTATGTAATATAAATTGTTGCATACATTTTCCTTTTCAGGAGCGATGGGTTATCGGTTCCAAACCGCTATTCCACTAAAGGGTGAATCACATAGTTCTGAAGATACCATTGTTTTTGCAAGAGGCCCAATGTCGCAACTGTTCAGCGGTGTCTACGAACAGAACTACATCGCACACGCAATGATGTTCGCCTCTTGTGTTGGTAAGTCAGGAGCAGAATTTCTTTTTAGTTTTTTTACACTGTGGTCCAGACCTTTTTACTAAAGTCCACTTCAGTTTAGTATTGGTTGCACTTTAACCACACACTCTTCTTTATATCAGTTGATTTAAATAATTTTGTTTGCAAATTATTGTAATGTTGCTTATATTTTGCAGCGCAGTCAATTATTTTTAATATAAATTTCCCTTTCTTTTTTAATAAATGTCTTTTAACATTTATTTTTGGTATGAGTGGAATTTATTTTTAAGAAATTTTACATTTTCCGCTCTGGTCTACAATTTCTCCTTAAGTTAGCCCCTTATCAGTGTTGGTCCTACAGTATAGCAGACTCTTTAATTTTTTTTGCAATTTATTGTAATTTGTGCATAGGTTTGGCAGCCGCAGAAGCTTAAAATAAGTAGCTTATTTGATTTAAATTTAAAGTTTTAATTTAGGCCGAAACAAAACACTGTGTGAGCAGCCAATCGCAAATGATACAGATCAAACAACAACCTCAAATGTTCTAGGTAAGAGAAAATATTGCAATATTCTCTTATTGACGTTTTAGTTTCCTGGGTTTACTTAAAAAACTACTCTCTGATGCGTTTGGTTTCCTGGTTTTACTTCAAAAAAAATGATTTATTACTACTAGCCGAAAGTCCATCTATAGATTAACTCCTCAGGTTTGCTGGAATATTGAAGTGTGTTTAATGTGATGAAGAAATTATTAGTTTCTTTAACCCATTAAACCACTGGGTTAAGAAAACTTTGTGTAATTGTCTTGGCATAAGACAAAGTCAGTTTGTTTTGTTCCCACAATAACACTAAGAATGACCTAACCAGTCGTACAATTATGCTTTGGGACCACATACACAAGAACAACAAGTTATCACAACATGTAGAGTACAGTGCTTGTTTTATTTTACTGTATAAACCCAATGCTGTATTATAACAATGCTTATTCCAATTTGCTTCAAATTTTAATGTCATTATTTCCAAAGAAACCCTCCAAACAACGGCATCTACCACGGTCCACATAACTCCAGCTATGACCTCTGTCCCGAAGACAACTGTAAGTTGCATTAAATAAATTGGAGTTGTTAATTATTAAGCTACCTATTCATTTTTATGTTTTACAGGCTGAAACAACATCCTTTATTCCAACTTCTGAATCAATAGGAATCAACGACCTTATACCAAATTTGATGCTTTATCTGAAAGTAAAACTACTAGATACCATCAGGATTCATAGTATGAATAATTCAATAACATATCTGGAAGCAAATCTTATCGTCAAATACAATGGAACAAGAGCAATAGATTATGATATTACAGTGCAGCCTTATATGAATGTGACATCTACATTATCCCCACATACAATGCAAAACGAAGAAACAACTAAAAACGACGAAGTCAATAAAACAGTTACGTATCAAAATTGGGGTTCGAAAACAACACCAAGGGTTTCTACTAAACTTTTTACTGATCAAATCACAACAACTAGTAGCAGTGCAGCTTCAACCAAGTCTTACTTAACCACTACAACTTCCAATGCTGTTGGTGTGTCAGAGAGCACCGCAAAAGGTGTATTGGAATTCACTTCAGCAAAAGAAAACTTGGACAGTCGTACTATGGTTCAACAAGACAGTACAGTCACTTTTTATGATACTGTATCGCCTTCAACTAACGGTGTTACCAGCATAACTGCGCCGCAAACGCGTAGTTACAGATATACAACTGAAAGCGAAACTTATTACACACCCACCCCTGTTGGTGATAATCAAAATGAGACAGCGGGAAGATTTACTTCGACGACGACGGTACCCAATGCCATGGATACTGAGATCACAACCATTACAGTGGAAAAATCTAGAATTTTACCTCGAAATAGAACAATCATCAATCGAATTGTTGTCGCAGCTCAAGAAATTGATCGATGTTTAGAGGTTCTTCGGAACTCCAACTTTAAAACCAAAGTCGAACGACAATTAAAACCAGAAGAAACTGGTCCTGCAGAAAACACGGACCAAGAAGCGTTAATAATCGCGCTGGGTACATTGGCAGCAACATTTGCCGCGTCAACAGCGTTACTGCTTGTGTTTTTACTGAAACGAAGAAACCGAATCGATACAGAGGACGCCAATGGGTCTGTAGGTACAAGTGCTTTGCAGCTAAGTGGTTCAGAGGGTGCTCTTAGCAATGTATCTTAACAAATTTGTTTTTAGCATTTAGCGTTCTTGAGTAGAGACATAGAAGGTAAATTTGCACTAAACTGACAACTTTTACGGTGTTGAGTTTTTTGTTCAAGAAAAGTATTACTTTAATGAGGTGTGTTTCGTTTTCACATTTTTAGTTTCTATTTTCTTTTTTTACGAAACATTTTTGCACAAATATAAAAACAAACTTTGTTATTCAAGAAATTTATTTCGACACGCATAAGAATTTATAAGTTACTGAACAAATGAATTTCAGGTCTAATCTTCCAGTTTTGGGACTGGTCTGTGCCAGTCTGGCATGAATGGTTTAGGGTGATCATAATTTTTCAGTTTGTATGGGTTCTTTGGTTTGGGGCGATCCGTTTTAACCTGGAAGATGGATTAGCAATAAGTTTTTCGCAGGCAATGCTAAATAGAGGAAAATAATAATAGATTACTAGTACAGTACTATTTTTCCAAAAAATCATGAATATAGAGAGTATTAGAATAATGGATATTTAGCAAAACATTACAAATATTTGAAACTGTACCATCCTAAATACAGAATGGAGATCTTTTGCACATAATTATTAGTAGACAAAGGATACGGATTCTCCAGTTTCTGTTCGGGTTTTGAAAAGCAAAATCCAAACATATATTATAATATACCCTATTAGTAGTTATTATATTTTTATTAAATTTGCACAGAGGAAAACTATTACAAAAATTCTTTGTTTAACCATAACTTTTACTGTTGGAACACTCTGACAGTAAAGCTGTTAAACCTAATTTAAATCTAACAAATCATAAGATTGTAAATATAATAAAATGACTAAAGGACAAATTCTGTACCGTCTGGTCCATTTCTACAGCGTGGTAGCGCTTATCAATTCCCAGTTTGTCGAACATACATCTGTCGAATTTCACCTGTTCCTGCCGGCAGCTGAAATGAAAATGTCATAAAATGAATACAAAGCTTACAAAAATACCTGGTGTAGGGAAAAGACACGTACTACACAAATGATCTTCTTGGGTCTCTCTCCAGACAGGTTGCAAATGCAACAATTTCATCAGAGCATGCGTCCGTTACTTTCCTGTAGGTAAATATAAATTGATGAAGGTAATTAATTACAACTGGGGCAAGGACTGTTAAATTAGAGGACTCTTGCACGGTTGCAGTGAAATATCCAGTGGGTTTGTAGCATTTCGTATAGTATATATTTGTTTTAATTTATGTCTAAAACATTTTGTGTTTTAACGTCGTTTTTTTGCGTTTCAAGTTTTCCGACTCTCACATATTATTACCCGTTATGTAATTATCACCTTGTACGGGCCTTTGTACTTTTGCGTTTTAAATCGTTAACATAGTTTTTCAACCTAATTCCCCACAGTTAGTCAAACGTGCAGATGTGAAACGTCTGGCACGTAAACTTTTCGCACCTTGTAAATTCCCTATATATTCTGGAAATTTATATAACCTAATATAATACCTTGCAATAACGTACTTGAGATAACCTGCGTCATGCTGTATAACGAACCTTAGACTATACAATTGGCGTCATGCTGAATGACGTACTAAGTAACTTGAGTCGCGAATAAACTGTATATTGAATGAGACGCAGAATACAACTAAAGTGAATCAAGAGTTATAGACTTCGAGTTTGAGATTAAGACAGTACAAATCGTGGCTACAATAATTATTTGTAGGCGATCTGTGGAGAGTGAATTTATAGACTTTCCGCTGCGCAGCTCGCCAAAGACCGTAAGGCAGCCGGCTGAATCAAGTTCAGCCAACCTTAAGTAAACAGCTTTTAAAAAGCGCGAGCCCACAGGTTTACACAATGGTAATACCGGTACATGTGCAAGCATTTATACGGTGACTTAATTTAAATGGAAAACAGATACTACTACAGCTGGGTATGAATAATGTAAATTACATACTGGCTTATTAAGATCTTTGATCAACAAATCACTGAACCCACATGCTATTCCCTATATAACAAAATTATATTAAAATAACCGGGCAGTAAACCCATCTATCCGGGATAAAAAGATCCAATCACAAGTTTAACATTTGATTTGCACACAGTTTAAAATATATACACAGTTCAGGTAACAGTATCAACACATTTATAAAATTATGATTGAAACAGCATGAATCCAGTTTTACAGATTATGTCTTTAGAAGCTAACTATATCATGTGAAAAACCTACAAATAGAGGGGAATAGTTAAATGCCTTTTAAGCCTGGACTGTAGAATTGGATTTGATTTGTGTAGGTAATCATTAAAATACACTTTAGCCTTAATTGTTTAATAATATATATTTATTTAAATGGACTTGTGTGATTCATTTAAATGTAAACTTCACAAGGACACAAGTACATACTTAAAAAAGCTTTCAGCACAGTCCGAAACTTTGAGGTTGTACTTCAAGCAGTTTCTTGGATCATTTTCTTCCTGTTTGCACAGCATGAACTCCTTGTTCACTTCATTACACACGTTGGCGTATTGGAATGCTGATGCTTTTAATACATGGGACGGAACACCAAGCTGAATGAAATATAACAACATAACTATTTTAATACATCCATATTATAAGCTGTTGTAAGAGGGGAAAAACTAAAAGAAGGGAAAGAGGGAAGGCGGGAAACTGCACACTAAAATAAAGACTAGGGAATTATTTTTAAAGTTGGGGTTGGTATTAAGGTTAGTTCTGGGGTTTAGATTAGTGTTTAAGGCAGGGTAAGAATTAGTTTTCATAATTTTAGTGAGCAGTTTCCCTTCTTCCCACTTTTCCTCCTTTCGATTGAAAGGCAACGTACTTAACCGCTAGACCAACCGGCCGGACAAACTGACCTTGTTTAACAGACCGGGTGCAAAGGCCATTTTAGTGCGGTACATTTTAATTACTACAGGATCGTTTGGAGCACTTGGACGGTTAGGTTTCCAAGTGCTTCTGTGGTAACTAGAGGCATCCATTTCAGTATATTTAAAAGGAGTGCACTAGAAAAAATATCTACAATTTGATATTAACATTTTGAATCATTGATGCCGGTAGTGTTGAAAAGAGTGGCATACAAAAGTAAAGCAGAAATTTGAAACACAGGAATTAGCAAAATAAGCGAGCTACCGTGTGTTATTCAAACTTACATCTCCACGTCTTATATCACTTAAGACGCCGGCTAATTCTGGGTCGATTTTCTCTTTTACGCCGACTGTTTCTTCAAATGCGGACGTATCCACTGGAATATGGCCAAGCGGGTTTATAAAGTTTGGCATTTCTGTGCCTTTTTATTGCTACGCTCCGGTAATGATAAAGCCTACGATAAATTATACCGGCAGCGAACCTTCAAACAATCCGTGCGAGCAATAACAGAGTGTTGAGGTAAAGCAGATGCTTATACCAAAATACTGGAAGATTCCTTGATAAGCGAAGCTAAAAAGATTGATCGGGATATTGCTTTCCCGGTTAGCTGCAAACGATTGCTTTTAAATAGGGTCAAGAAAACTAGAGGAGACGGGCTGTTCACCAAAAAATGACGCATGCGACACGCCACTTTTTCAGAGGCGACACGCCACTTTTTTCGAGGCGACACGCCACTTTTTTCGAGGCGACACGCCACTTTTTCAGAGGCGACACGCCACTTTTTCAGAGGCGACACGCCACTTTTTTCGAGGCGACACGCCACTTTTTTCGAGGCGACACGCCACTTTTTTCGAGGCGACACGCCACTTTTTCAGAGGCGACACGCCACTTTTTCAGAGGCGACACGCCACTTTTTCAGAGGCGACACGCCACTTTTTTCGAGGCGACACGCCACTTTTTCCGAGGCGACACGCCACTTTTTTCGAGGCGACACGCCACTTTTTCAGAGGCGACACGCCACTTTTTTAGAGGCGACACGACACTTTTTCAGAGGCGACACGACACTTTTTTAGAGGCGACAAGTTACTTTTTAAAACAGCATAAGAGCGCATTGATTTTAATCAGACGAAGGTAATAGAAAGATGTTTCTGAATAGTGTTGCAGATGACTAAGTATATTGAGGAGCTTCCTGACTAAAATTTCTTTGAATTCGATCGAAATAGTTTTTATGTGAAAACAATAGCGCATTGGTTTTAATTAGGTGTATTTATTTCAGCAAATTCTTAAAGATTTGACTGCCTTAAAGATTTGACTGATTTGATTTGATATCACCTTGGAGATCATGATGCCATATCCAATATGTCCGAAAATAAGTGTATGGTGTGTAATGAGAGGGATTTGTCAACACTTTCCTCAAAAGAAT
>CH002394.1:0-15920 GCA_000149265.1 Ciona savignyi
TTCAGTTATAGTACAAACAATTAATCAAATAGATTCAGGCAACTAACTGGTACTTATACAACTGTATTACTTCCGACATGAAGAAAATGTAATAAACTGCTTAATACGGTTGCTAAACAATAACATATACTTAAAAAAGTAGCTTACGTCTTACCAGTTGGCATGTACAGCATTCACTGTGACGCTGTGCAAACCAAAATAGCTATGATGATAAGTACCTTAATTTTACTTAGAAGATTGGAGCAAAATGCAATGAGACGAGAGTTCATTATACATGAGATCACCAGAAGGCAACATGATGACGATATTCGTGTGATAACGAAAGCTGCGCTTTTTCTATTACGGAGCTAAACATCCGACAGAATCTGTTCGATATCGGACTCCTTTTTTAATTAATGACAATTTTTTGGGGGGAAAACCAATACTTAAAAAAGTGTATATATAACACCCTCTGCTTCCATAAAAAGGTATGTCGACATTGAAAGGCGGTCGATACTGAACAGAGTGTGGTATCGGGTATAGTTCTCAAATAACGAAAAAAAGTTCTCTTCGAGAAGAGTAGGAGCCCAAACTCGATACCACACAGCTTCTATACCACACAGAGAGTGTGTGCCTCTCTGCAGTCCATGGGAAACATGCCTGGAAAACAACAGGCAGGCATATCTTATTGTCAATCTGGCTTCAGGTAGTTACCGCACTGAAAGTGTTGTTTTATTTTATTTAATATTTGAACCGCTTTGGTGTTGCGTGGTTGATGCAAATAAAAGTAAAAACTATTGGTAAGTAACCAGACGGTGGCCGCAAATTAACCCTACGATTTCCCACATGAGAACACTTCCTTACATAATGTACCGTTGTGTGGCCGAATGGTTAACGCGACCGATACATATACCGACTACTATACAAAAACGGTACAAGTGACGAGCTCATCATGGGTTCGAAGCTCATCATGGGTTCGAAAGGCTCCGTAAAAAAAACACTTCCTTACATAATCGCGAGGTAATCTGACGATGGTCCGTGTGATAACGAATGGCATAATTTATTAAAATCAATGAGACAGGAAAAAAGGCAAAACTACATGTAAGGACTCTGAAATGGCGCGACCCACGAACACCGAGCCAAACAGATCAATCGCGTCAGAACTTTCAAATCCCAATCCAGTGATCTCTTCATAAAATTTTATGGATGGTTTCAAATTATTTGGGTTGTGCGGTTTTCGGTTACAAATTTTGACATAAGTATATGCATAATAAATAGTATTTAAATAGACAGCTCACCAATTGCTTTCGCGTTATCAGTAGAAGAATCAATAAAAAAGAACGAAAAACACGAGGTTTAAGTAATTATACGTATGAGTCATTATGTAAAATTACATTAAAATAATTGAAATATAAATTTTAAAAACATAAACCGCACAAGGAAACAGGAAATACAGATTAGTGTTCCTTAATAGAGATGATGTTCATTAAGGGACACTATTACAGATGTTTCACTACAACTATTAAAACATCAGTGAATAGCTACTAGGTAATAGAGAAAGGATGGGGCAGTAAACCTTAATAAAAAAATGGGGCAGTGAACGTTAATAAAAGCACGGCCCAGTACTGAGGGGGAGCTTTTTTATATTAGCGCTAACCATTCTAATTTACCACATTTCGGGCACGAGCTTTATTGACAGATATAGTCTTTCTCAGATATTATATCGGCTCTTTTTTATACACGAAGCAAAGGGACCATTTTTTATATACGGAGCAAAGAGTCTCTTTGCACGGAGGATCAAAATTGATTTACTATTTTTGGGGAATTTCGCAATTTTAGGGAAATACCCTATACTAATAATGTTTTTGAAATTTGTAGTGTACGGTTTGCGAGTAAGTGGAGATATTACAATGAGAGAACTCAATATATTACATAATACTTTAAACTTGAAGTAATGTGTCTAGATAGTTAGGTTAAAGTAGAAATGTAATAGATAATCACTTTGTTAATAATGTACTAGTAGAAATTAATTTTAACCCTGCTCTAAACACTAATATCAACCACAAAACTAACCCTAACTCTAACCCAATGTTTAAAACTAACTCTAATGCGCTAATCTTTATTTTAGTGTGCAGTTTCCCTCCTTACCGTTTTAGTGTGCAGTTTCCCCTCCTTACCCTTCTTTTAGTTTTCCCGGATAATTTGTCAATAACTTGAGCTTGAGTGGGATGGGTTATATCATGCTATAGTCCTGCTCATGATATACCCCAACCCTCTTCCCATTGTCCCACCAGCTGTTCTGCACAAGAGTGCGTTGTCCCATGCTTATTATAGCACAACCAACCCCGTATGGAAAGTACGTCAATTTTCGCCGAGATCTCGAGTGTGCACACGCCAAATATTTAAGTGTGCAGTGTGCAAACGTCCAAAAGTGCACACTTTAAGTGTGCACAAAATCTCCTTTTTATTAGTATTTTGTAAAAATCTTAAACAAACATATTATTCTATTCTAAATCTATCCTGTCCGTCAGCTAACATATCTATCTACGTAACAAAAACGTACTGACAGTAAATTACCCGAGGTCCAGAGGTAGGTTTACAGGTTTGTTGGAAATTATACGATGTTTATACTGCCAGCTCTTAAGCATGTGTGAAATTACCCAAGTGTGCAAAGGCGCGAGGGAAAAAAAAACTCGAGATGTGTCAGCTGACGTACTTTCCATACTGGCAACCAACTACTCAGTTTATAAATTGTTCCCTGTTTAACATCTTGCCATGCCCTATATTCAATATGTTTTATTTTCTTATTTAAACTGGAGATAACTATTTAATATTAACTGGGAGCAATCGGCTCTAGATATATTCGATTTCCTACCTTTACCCCACTTACCCTACCTATCTGTACTATTCCCTGTGTACATTGCTTTAATATGTGGTTATTCAATTATAAATTACCTTACCTTATTCACCTCTGGTTTACCTTGCATAAACTTCGTTAGAGTTATAGTTCTACTACAAAGGAGCCTGATGATGCTAAATGTAGCCTGCACACCATAAAAATATATATTTTTATTATTGGTTTGGTTCTTTTAATTTCTTTATTTTAATGAAGCCTGTGTTTTATATTGCAGATGAAAAATGGATGGGTTTGAAGTTGCCATTCATCGTCAGGATTGCGAGAACGAAACTTCAATTTGTGTTACGGATGGAAACACTATTTTAGGTCGAGGTGGTACTTTGCAAATTGACGACAAAAAAGTTTCACGAAATCATGCTCTGTTGTGTTTGAAGTGCGGAAAACTGACGATTAAATCGACTCATGTCAACCCGTGTTTTGTGATTTTAAAAGAATCTGGGAAAAAATTATTGCTCAAGCATGGTGCTTCAGTAGATCTTAGCAATGGTGATGAATTTTCTCTGTTACAAAATAAATATAAATACAAAGTAATTTGGGAAAATAACAATTCAATTGACAAAGATAAGGGAAAAGAGATTCAAGAAGATCCTGCACTTCAAAGCAAAATTGAAAATATTAATTCGAATGATCTATCTACATCAAATTTGCAGAAGCTTAAAAAAGTATTTCCATCCAAACGAAACGCTTCAGAAGATTCTGGAAATTCAGTTTCCAAAAAGCGTAAACTTCCATCGTGGATGAGGAAGACTTCAACCACGGAAGAAGTGGATGATCAACCTACTGAAGCGGATGTTGATCCCATTGTTAACAATCACATTTCAATAGAGCCTTCCAGTGATGCCAAACCCAATATTTCCGTGGGAAACACTGAACAGTCGGAAAATGAAAACAATTTAAATGAGGTGCTTGAGAGTGATGTTGACGATGAAGATTTGGTGACATCTGATTTTCCTAGTGATGCCAGAGTAAAAATTTCAGTGGAAAACACCTCCGAGCCTGAGATTGAAAACAATGGTAGCGACTCCGATCACAGCATCAGTGATGCCAAACGGATAACAGTCGACCCGGACTACCAAATCGAGTCAGATTGTGATGACAACTCCTCACCTGTCAATCAAATCCAATCAACATCACAGCAGTCGAATCGCCAGGCATGCGCATACGGGCGATCTTGTTACCGTAAGAATCCAAACCACCTAAGGGAGTTCAGCCATCCAAACGATGCTGATTATGAATCCCCTCCTCCTTCAGATGAGGATCGCCCAGAGTGTGAATACGGAACGACATGCTACAGAAAGAATCCACTTCATCGGTGAGATTTATTTAGTTTCCGCATATTGATGTCATTTATTGTAATGTAATTCTTTTAGACAAATGTGTTTAGACATTGTCCGACTCAGTCTAGTGGTTTAGTGTGACGAATGCACTTAAATTACATTGCCTGAACCAAGCCGATTAATGGGTTCTACTTAATTGAAGAAACATGTGTATCATTTAAAACACACTGCAATAGCTCCGGTAACCCGACCGTGGGCGCGAGGTGGTCTTACTATTGCCTGTGTGTTTACCCCCTCAGTTTTTCCATTCATGGGGATAAACATGAATATCCTTTTCCTATCCAATAGGCAATAACTCAAGTATTTTAAGGATATAGACAGTTTGCTTTTTATATATATATATATATATATATATATATATATATATATATATATATATATATATATATATATATATAGGCCTATAATACATAAACTAGATATTTTTTATTCATAACTACATATTGATATTCATCCAGCCGGATAGCTTAATTGTTAAGAGCATCGGCGGTTTGCAGGTAGTTAAAGCATTGTGAGATCAAAAATTTACCCATTAACTCAATTAAAACTTTAAAATACTGTCCTACATTTTAACAATTCAAGGACTTTATTTCTCATAGTTTTTTCTGCACCAGGGATTATCATAGTTAAAATCATAATTTGCCTCAACTGTGCACCATATAGTAGTTGGTTATAATACGACATGCTAACCACCACACCTCCACAGTCCAGTTGGATGTAACCATCTGTGAAAATTATTTATTATATTATGGAAATGTGTCTTTTAAATCTTAGAAACATTTAGTCTTAATTTAAATTACCGATTTATATTTCCATGTTAATACGGAGGCATATGTTGATTATGAAAACAATATTCTATTTTGTATCCTAATCCTAGAAAGCAGTTCAAACACACTAAACGGGTTGTGCCACGGAGACAAACCAAGCGACGAAGCAATGATGATGACGATGAATACGATGACAGTTTCATAAATGATTCAGAAGAAGAAGGTTCTAGAACATTTTTTCCATTTTTCGTTGAAAGTTCAGCTGATCTATGGGTACCGGTAATGCATCAGCTACCAAAGATAAGAATCCAGCTGCTGGCTCTTTAGTTGTATCCTCGGAAAAGGGAATTAAAAATCATTGCCTGAACCCTGGGCCTGTGGGTTATTGGTTTATACAAAAATCGAAACATTTTAATCATACACAACACACTGTAATAGCTTCAGTAAACCAGTACTGGAAAAGAGTAATCTTTTAATCCATGGGAAAACACAATGGGTGTTAGCATAGGGTATTCCCGTAATCGTCAGATTTCCTCGCGCCTACTGTTTGGTTAGCTAAGCGTATATGATTTACATGTTTTCTTAATTTAGTAGAACTTGATAATTCACTGGGTTCAGGCGAATGCCTTTCAATCTCTAACCCTTGGGCTAAAAGGCAACGCACTAACCCACTACCACACTATTTGGTCAGAGAAAGGGAATGTAGGTTCTAAATACAGCTTGTCTGTAGTCTGGTTACCAAAGCTTTTCACTACAGAATATTGTCAATGTCTTCCTGATTTTTAATTGCCATAATGCTTTGAAACAAAGAAAATCATTGCTTTAAACAGAGAGTGATGTGGCTGCCCCAAGAGACATTTGACTTGACATTTTATTTAAGAGTTTTTTGTGTCATGAGAACAGATTGCTCATGTTTTATAATTTCTTGATTTTGCAGAAATAATTGACGAGGATTCTGATTGGGAGCCATCGGGGGTAACCAAGAAGAAACAAAGAGAAGAAAGTGAGAAGGAGGAAGACATTGTTGACTCAGATGAAGATGACGACTTTTAAGGTGGCTGTCCCGTGGTCACCTTGTGCTCCTAGTCAATCTTGCAGGCCTGATATACATTTTTTATGTTTTATTCCTGGTTATGGGGAAATGTAAGGGGTCTTATCACACAGGCAATTAACAGATAACCTTGCGCCCACTGTCGTTTTACGAGAGATATTGCGTGTGTTGTGTAAGATTGAGATGTGCCTGTTGTTAGATTCAACCAATTTAACACTTGGGTAATGGCTTTGGGTGATTCCCACTAAGTGCCTTATCTAAGGACACAACCAGGACGCTTGCAACTGACAAGCTAGCTATCACACTGTCAACTAAGCCAGCATATGGGCGGACTATGTGATTAGCGTCCGACAGATTATTTTGGTGGGTTACTGCGTTGCCTTTCAATTGATGGGTTGCAGGTTCGAAACTGGTCGCTATTTAGTCGGTTGTGTCTTTGGGCAAGGCATTTAACAGAGATTGCCTAAACCCAGCTGATTAATGGGTTCTACTAAATTAAAGGAATGTGTGAATCATACACAACACTCTGTAATAGCTCCAGTAACCTGACGGTGGGCGCAGGGTGATCTGATGATAGATCCTGTTTTAACCCCCTTTGGCTTTTCCATTCACCGGGATAAATATGAATACCCTATCCCATTTGTAAATATTTTTCCTTTGCATATAATGTTTATCACTGGATTTGAAATCTAGTTATTAGCCAGAGTTAAATTGAACAAGTAATAACCTGCTATGCTATACAATGAACTGGAAATTTAATATTTTCAAGGAAAACATAAACGTCAATCAACTCAGTATATCCTCCTTTGCTGTAAACTCAATGATATTAGCCTGTTTCTGTAGCTTGTCAACTTTATTTGCATTGTACACCTAACTGTCTTAGTGTTTCAATTATATTTGTTAATGTGACAGCCATATTTGGAATAAAATGTCCATTGTTTTTATAATCTGGGTTCTTTTTGATGTTCCGTGCTATTTCTGTGGCAGCCTGTGGCTGTAGAGTTTATTTTCTACATCGTTACAGTAGTAAAGTTTGATAGAAACATAACTGACTCAGTAGACGTAACAGGTTGGACACCCATGTTTATCCCCGAAAATAAATGGAAAACACAATGGACGGTAACACACGGGTAATCAACAGATTACGTCGCGCCAACCGTTGGGTTATTGGAGCTATTTCAGTGTGTTGTGTATGATATAGACGTTGCGTTAATTAGGCAGAACCTATAATTTTACTGGGTTTAGACGATATCGACAAAATGCCTTTCGGACACAGTCGATTAGCTAGCGACCGGTTTCCAGCGGACAACTTTTCGACTGAACGGTGATGCGCGAATTGGCTTTAGGAAAAAAAGTTTGGCCCTAAAAGCGTGGATCTGAGTAAAAAACAAAAAAAAGCTCAAATAAAAGTCTGCTATCGGATGTTTATCCCCGTCATTGAAAAAGCCTGCGTTATTACACGAAAATCGTCATGTTTCATATTGCCTTACAAAGTTGTAACCTAAAGTTTTAAAGGCTGCTTTGGATGATTACTTGTGATAAATCTTTAGGGACATAGACTACTAGCAGCTTGCAAAACGAAAAGTTCTTCAATGTTAATTAATATTTCAAAAACTCAGGCAGAGATTTCTTTCTCTTAAAATCCTAATAGAAATCCAAGAACAATCCTCATTAGTTCGCAAGATCTACCTGGCGATTATGTAAAGGAGTGTTCTCATGCGGGCAATCGTAGGGTTAATTTGCGCAACTTTTTTGGAAAGAATTTTTTTCTATTTTGAGGATTATACCCGATAGCCTACCACAATCTGTCCGTTATTGGCCTCCTTTCAATGGCGACACACCTTTTTAAGGCTGCAGAGGGTGTTGTACATTTTTTAAAAGTATTATTTTCCAAAAACGAAAAAAGGTTGTCGTCATTAAAGAAAGCCGATATCAAGCAGATTCTGTCGGATGTTTATCCCGGTGACCAGTCAACTGAATCCCTTACAACTGAACCCCTTACAACTGAACCCCTTACAACTGAACTCCTTACAGCTGAACTCCTCACAACTTAACCCCTTACAACTGAACCCCTTACAACTGAACCCCTTACAACTGAACCCCTTACAACTGAACCCCTTACAACTGAACCCGTTACAACTTGACCCCTTTCAAATGAACCCCTTACAACTGACCCCTTACAACTGAACTCCTTACAGCTGAACTCCTCACAACTTAACCCCTTACAACTGAACCCCTTACAACTGAACCCCTTACAACTGAACCCCTTACAACTGAACCCCTTACAACTAAACCCCTTACAACTAAACCCCTTACAACTGAACCCCTTACAACTAAACCCCTCACAACTTAACCCCTACAACTGAACCCTTTACAACTGAAACCCATTTACAATTGCACCCCGTTTAACTGAACCCCTTTACAACTACACTAATTAAGGGGTTCAGTTAAAAGAGGTTCAGTTGTAGGGGGTTCAGTTGTAAGGGGTTCAGTTGAAAGGAGTTTGGTTGTAAGGGGTTCAGTTGTAAGAGATTTAGTTGAACAGGGTTCAGCTGTAAGGGGTTCAGTAGTAAGGGATTCAGGTGTAAAGGGGTTTAGTTGTAAGGGGTTTAGTTGTAAGTGGTTCAGTTGTCATTTAACCGTTTATCCCTGTGGTGCTAAAAGCGTAGCCTGCCGTTATTACACGAAAATCTTCATCATGTTGCCTTCTGATGAGTTTCTTTGTAATGAACTCTCGTGTCATTGCATTTTGCTCCAATCTTCTAAGTAAAATTAAGGTACTTAACTGCCATAGCTATTTTGGTTTGCACATCGTCAAAGTGAACGCTATATATGCCAACTGCTTAGACTTATAGGCTACTTTATTTTTAGTGTGTTATTGTTTACCAACCGTATTAAGCAGTTTGTTACATCCTACTTGGATCGGAAGTAATACAGTTGTTTAAGTACCAGTAACTTGCCTGAACCTATTTAAATATTTGATTGTACTAGAACTTGCAGCGGCTGCTTATTTTATTTATTATGATTAAATAGATTTTTTACACGGTAGACGGGTAGCGGTTTTAGCTTTATTATTATTTTGACTTCGATGTGCGCAACGGTAAAATTAAAATAATGCATAAGCATAACCGGCTACGTAGTTTTATAAGTGGGGACGGACTGTAGGGTACGTTAAGCGTACCCGCCCTATAGTTAGCACAAGAGGCTGGGCAATACAGACTGTGGTTTTGTAAACACAGTGCTGTAAGCCTAGACATCTCTGTGTGTGTGTGTGTGTCTGTCTCTCTCTCTGGTGAAATGAAGTCGTTTATATGCGATTTTGCAACCAAGGAAAAAATGCGACGCAGAATATCTACAACACAATAGATGATGTTTACGCTTCGTAAAATAGACGATCATATGCTATTTTGCAACCAAGGAAAAAATGCGACGCAGAATATCTCTACACAATAGATGATGTTTACGCTTCGTAAAATAGACGATCATTGCGCGCTGGATTTAAAAGTTTACCCCGGCCGCTTGATCGCCTTGTGAATTTAGAAAGTCTTTCGTCGTTTATTCCGATTGCTTGTTACTTGGAATTTTGATAACCATGTAGTCAGCGGCCAATTATCTCGGTACGACAAACTAAAGAAATGTCTTAATCACATATAACACAGACGTATTAGCTTATATATAGTGACAAATTTAAAAAAAAAACCACCAGGTTGTTTAAGACAGACATAAGAATATTAAAACGACCGCCACTTTTCTTCATTTTTGTCATTTTAAGGCCAATTATTTTTTAACAGTTAATATTTTGGACAATTGTTTAAATTTTGAATAAAGTTGTGAATTTATTAAAACAAATGTGGAAATACAAATAAACCCAAAATAGCCTATAAATTACTGCGGAAATTTACCCAAAATATAAAGAAAACCACGTATATTTAAAAACAGCTTAAAACCAAGATAAACATGTGAGTTCTTTATACCGAAAGCGTTTTTCGGAAAATTCCCCAAAACTCCAATTAATCCGGGGCAACAGTTCTGCATTTATAACGCCGCTTAATATAGTTACTTTAAACAGTTTAAAGAAAAAAGCTAATGTATTGGATATGCAGTGAAAGATGCGCCGTAAATACTTCTAAATGTTTTCCAAAACAAATCCACAGATACGTTACAAGATATATATAAGTTTCCAGTTTGATCTGACGCTACAAAATTCGCGTCAACGAAATGTTTAGCCAAGTTAAAAGTGTCGCTGTCTTCGGTGTGTTAGTGGTTGTCTGTGCTTTGAACATTGCTGCTACAGGTAAGCTTTGCTTTATAACGGAATTCTGTAACTAACAACAGAAAATGCAGAAAAACAAACGTTTGGACGAGGCAGAAGTGAACTACACTCGGTTTCAAATTATGTGAAGAAAAAGGAGCTTGTCTTATACTTGATGTGTTTGCAATCTTTACCAACAATCGTCCGAGCAAATGTGACACCCAAAAATGAATCTCTTCCCCACAAATTCAACGCGACAACATTCAGAATAGATCAGTATGGCTTTGTTATTGATGTGAAACGAACTGACCAGCCAACAGGATGGGATATGATGTTGGTTGTGAATTGGATGTTTCATTCAGGTTAGTATCTGATAACCGGTCGTATTACTTATTGGATCCCTTTTTAACATGTAGACTTGATGTTTGTATTTCCGATCGATATTGGAAAAACACGATCGGGATCGGATCCAAGTGGGGAAGATCGCTCGAAGGAGTAAAGCATTCAGGAATGTTACATTACCCGGAGTATGTGTGCTAAATTTCTGATTAGTGGCCTCAGAGTATTTTCGGTTACCCTGAAAAATGCAAACAACTGGTAGGCTTGCTGGTTTAGAATTTTAAGGTATAAAACCTACCACCGTAAAAGAGGAAAACGAACGGGAAAAGATAAAGACATGTCCTTTGGTTGGAGCTCAGTAGATTTGTCGACAATAATGCATTCACGTAGATACAGCGACTAATTAGAATCACTTGATGAGTTACCTTATTTTTATTGTCAAACATAAGTAGGCTAGTCTGATCGTGACAGAATAGAGTACCATTGGTTGCGAATTAACTTGGCGTTTTATAAGAAATGTTAAAACATATTTTAATGGTTTACCAGGTAATGGGATCGAATACAATGGTCAAATCATTTGGATGCCTGATCCAAGCAATGAAGTGGTGCAGAATAGATCGCAAGCTGTGAAAACTTGTGGAAGTTTCGGTGGGCGTCTGGTTGATATCTTGGATAAGAAGATGTATGACGTAGTTTATAATTACGTCCAAACCAACAACGGAAGATCGTGGATACGAGTGTGGCTCGGGATGAACTACAACCCGCAGGTTTGTTGTAAAGCATTGCCTTTCATCACTCTGTGGTGTTTTATCAAATGTCCCATGTATAATAGTTACATTGAACCAGCGTCGAAATGACACGGTTATACAGCTGTTATATACATGATATTACTGTTTTATCCTTGTGAGTGAGAAAATATAATGGGCGTTATTACAAATCAGTTTTAATATTACATCGCACAAAGGCAATACCGCTTTCTCATCCGGGTTTCTTCTATAATACCCTGTGTCCACCGTCGGGTTACCAGAGCTATTGTAGTTTATATAATTGTTATGTTTTTCAGTATTGGTCGTTTTTCACTCTTGCAAAACCTATGTTCCATTGTAAAGTGTCTCTTATACTGCCACAGATATTCTTACTATATTCAGCTTTTCAACAATGCTGAAAATAACATGTGGTCTATACGGGGTGCAACGTTTGAATATATTTCTACAGACGCAAACCGTCACCACTGGCGAAGGTCAACCTGCGTATGACCCCGCCTCACACAACGATTGGCGCATTGATCACCCAAACCCGAACGCATCATACACCGGTCTGTTGCTGGTGGTTCGAGATCACGTGACAAATGCTAACGGGGTTCGAAATGAAAATCCTGACTGGAAACAAGGCGTACTCATCGATCTCTGCACAATAAAGATATAAATCATCACAGATTTGTGACGTCACTCCTTGGTAAGATTTCCACGTGATTACTCGGAACAATAAGCAATATTTCTACGAAAGCTTGTGACGAATATTGTAGGCCTATTCCACGGCCTTACTTTGGCTACTGTCATTGCAAACTTTATTACGGGCAATTTTAATATTATATTTGCAAAAACTGCATTTCATTTAATCCACGCCGGCTGAGTTCATTATGTCATCATCTTTCGACGTCATTGATACTTATCTTCTCATGACGTCATTGATACTTATCACCTCATGACGTCACTGCAGTTGTTTTCCATCTTTGTACGTTATTATTTGCTTTATTAAGCGTTGTGCAATCAATTAAAAAACAGACACACATAAATTAGTAACGAATACATCTACGGGTGCAGATTTCTGTTTTTCTACTAAGTGAAGATTCCGCTTTCAGTCAAGTTTACCTCCACGCCATGTGTGTACATATGGTGTCGGAACGAAGATTTATGTCTCACGTAGGCCTATAGACTGCATCGGAACCAAGAATCTGGTCGCGGCCAATTACCCGCGTGGAAAAACACTAACCCACAGGACTGTTCTGCAAAAAAGGACACATATTGTTTATGACCTTTTTTTTAAATGCTTCGGCACGAATGTCTTGTCCGTCCAAGATTTTACAAGACCGCAAAAAATGGTTTCTTGTTCCCTAGGTCCAATATCCCGTTCCGTAATTTGCCATTGACGTGGCAGTTAAACCTTACTTACATAAAACAAATTTCAACAGAACAATTTAAATCAAAAATAATTATATTTAATGTTATTTAAGCCTTGAGTAAAAGTGTGCAAGCGCGACCCAGAAGCCTACTGATGGGGAGCCGGCTTTGGAATTAACTAAAATGGTATGATATTTAGATGCTGTGGACCCAAGCCCCCAAAGCGTGTTCGAACGCACCCTATAGCCCAGGGGCGTGCAACTGTTTAGCGCAATGGGCCACAACGTACAAGTATAGAGATACCTGGGGCCAGACCATCGAAAATATTTTTTTATGACGGCTTTCCGTATTCGGCAATTGCTTCAGCTATCTTTAGCTCAGTTATGTAACTAAGCTCAGTTTTGTAACATTCGAAGTTTCGAACTTGGTTAAGCTTTTTTTGTATAATATTGTGTAACATGCACTCATTAAGTAAGATCACGTAATACTGTACCACTGCCGGAACAACACACATTATTCTGTAACAATGGGATGTCGTCACAGTACTGTAAACATAATTTAATGGGAGTATGAAGTAGTCTTATACTGTCTTTAAAAATGCCAATGATGCCGTTACAATTTAGAAAAAGTTTTTAAACTATTAGGCTACGAAGTATGAAACCTGTAGCGGGCCACATAAATAGGTACCGCGGGCCGTGCTGTGGCCCGCGGGCCGTATGTTGCCCTCTGCTATAGCCCATTCGACGTTCATTGGACCTAACTTTTACCATTGCGCTTTGGGAGACAAAACACAAATAAACTAATTGCTAACTGTCAAAAAGTAAAAACAGGCGCTACAAGCCTACAATTTATAAATAAACTAAATGCTGACCGCTCAATCTGTTAATTGTTAATAAAAAAACAGCCGATACAAATCCTCGAATTTGCACAAAGGTTGAGGTAGGAATTTTAATTCATGCACCATATAATAGCTCGACTGTACTTGCTAATACCTACATACCGTTTAATTGCTTTCCGCATCAGTGATTATGTGGTTTACGATTAGGGAAACCCCCGTAAATTGGTGTGTACACTGTACACATAGATTTATGCGGTTTCATAATCAATTTGAACAACACTAAAGCGTGGACTGCGGACCTTAAGGTTTTAAATACAGAACAATGAAAGACGGTTTACTTAACTGGGGCATTTGCTCAGCTGGGAAAATCAGCAACGACTTCGCACTAGCTCTCCAGAACCTTCCTACAACCGAACATCAGGTTTGGAGTTCGCGTTCTAATTTGTGAATGCAATTTTATAACAAGGTACAGGGGTCCACATATTTTAAAAGTAGTTCTTCTTTCACAGACCACAGCACAATATTTACTTATTTGCAAGGTGTAATTCAGTGCAAGTATGGGAAATATGGTGTATGCCCGCACGGGACGACAAAAATGCATGTCACACCTTAACAATAAATAATGAAAAAACTTTTATTATTATGTTTCCTTTTTAAATTGGTATAATTTCCAACTGGATCTAGGGAAAGCAATTTTTGATAGAGCATAATGGTATGAAAACTGTATGTCGAAGATCCACAGCCACTTATGGCTGACCAGTATAAAAATTGTCTAATAACATCCCTTGCGTTTTCCCAATAATTATCCTAATTTTCAGTTCTGAATATCAAAAATTGTTTTCAATACTCCTACTGCTTAATTGTTTATATTGTTTTGTCATAGGCATTAAAAGTCCTTCTCATCAGATTTGTGCGGTAGCTGCAAGAGATGGTGACAGAGCAAAAGAATTTGCCGACAAATTAAAAATCCCAAAATATTATTCAAGTTATAAAGAATTGGCTGAAAATCCAGCAATTGGTAACAATTTAAAAAAACTTAATTATTTTTGGTACAGAGAAATTAAATCAAAGCAGTGTGGCTATAAGATTAATAAGAAAGTCATGGCGGCGATAAAGGCGGTTGATCTGATTTTCACTTTGATCACTTTATATGCACTTAGTCAAGTCACTTTAACGAAGTTGCTTCAATCCAGTAAATTTAAATGATTCGAAATATTATTATTTAACATCACACCTCCCAAGCCACCTTATTGTATGTTCTAACAACTGTCAATTTTCAATGCATCCCATCTATTCTTGTATGCTAGAAAAACTTCCCGAATAGCTGGCTGGTTTGTGTAGCGCCTTTTAACTAAAAAATGTGTAGAATTGAAATAGCTTGTCCACCAGTCATGCGCTTGGTAAAATATTCATTTTGCGAATGTCGCCTGAACCCAGTGGATTAGTGGTTTAACTAAAACTTAAAAAAAACATTCGGTAGAGGACACACTACAGAAACTCCAAAAACCCGTAGAGGACACACTTCAGTAACTCCCCCCCAAAAAGTGACGAGGAGTTAATCTAATGATTGTCTGTGCACCTGAACGCACCTCATATTTTCCTTATTTAAGGATAAAACATGAATATCACATATAACTACTTAACCTTCCAGATGTGGTGTACATTGGTGCAGTGAATACCCAGCATTACAATGTTGCCAAATTAATGATGGAATCGGGCAAGCATGTTCTTTGCGAGAAACCACTGTGTGTCAACTCGGCTGAGACTACAGGTTTGCTCAACATTGCAAGGGAAAAGAATGTTTTTCTTATGGAGGTGATTGATTGACACTTTGATTCATCACTTTAAGTGTCTATGGCAGGCATTGGCAACATATGCGATCTGCTGGGCCCGTTCCCAAATGCAGACACCGGTGTCATTGCGGCAAGTCGCACACCACTCGGTATACAAATGGTCTCGTCCGTAAAATTTGCAACCTTTATGGGTACTCGGCCTGCTTTTACTGCCGTAAGCCCGTTACCCGGTAATAAACCATACTTGGCACCAAATCCCTCTAATCGCTCAACAAACACCGGAAAGTCAGGTACATTGTCGTCACCTGGGTGGTTCTCCATTGCGCAGTGCACTATCAATTCGGTAAAAGCTGGGACTTGTACACTTTCCACAACGTATATTTCCTGACATTCAGGAATAAAAGATTTGTTCAATATTGGGATGCTTGCGTCGCCAGCCGTCATAACGTTCGTTCTGTAACATAAACCACACCTGGTTTTCTGCAGGAAATCTAAACCCAAATAAATTTGTGTGTGATATCTATGGA
>CH002394.1:19584-42376 GCA_000149265.1 Ciona savignyi
CTGACGATTGCCCGTGTGTTAACCCTCCCCCTTTGGTTTTTTCATTCACGGGGATAAACATCCGATTAGCGTATGTCTCTGCACAATTCTTCAAGACTTCCCCGCTTGGGTGTTAGTATAAAACCAACGCTTGGTCACTTACTACAAAAACAAATGGTTAACATCAGAATCAACAAAGTGATGTATATTCCTATGACACCAGCTGCGCCGTTGAGTTAATAAAGTGTCAACCACGTGTTTAGCCACCACTAATTTATAAAACACAAAAATGGTTTTCCATAATTTTCCCTACATGATAGTGTTTTAACCGTTCCGGTATATTATATCTGCGAAAAATATTTACATTTGGAAGCACAATATGTGACAAAAGTTTAGGGAGACAATACTGTTAAATGTCATAAGCGGTCGATTACTTGTGGAAGAGCAAGTCAATACAAAAATGGCAACACTGTTTAAAAAGAACGCAACGGTAATTCCCCTAAAAATGTCATAGGGAAATCCCATACAACATTCCCTTACAAACGGAACTGAGGTATAAACACATATTTTGTTGCCATTTAGATTGTATTATTTTATCATCGACTATTTCTAATGCTGCTTATATTATAACTGTAAGGTACTTAGCTTAAGTTTTGCTTATTTGCCAGTGTAAAAATTCTAGAGCCGATTTCGAAGGTAAATCACAAAATCAGGGTGACTCAAAATACCTAGTGTGGGCAGTGTGAGCAGTGTGAGCAGTGTGGGCAGTGTGGACAGTGTGGGCAGTGTGAGCAGTGTGGGCAGTGTGAGCAGTGTGGGCAGTGTGAGCAGTGTGGGCAGTGTGAGCAGTGTGAGCAGTGTGGGCAGTGTGAGCAGTGTGAGCAGTGTGAGCAGTGTGGGCGGGTGCCTCCAAATACTACAGGACCGCTTGGTTCACTTAGATTGCTATAGAAAGTAATTCTAACCCTGTCCTAAACACTAATCTCAACCCCAGAACTAACTTTAACCCCAACCCTAACATTAATATCATGGCTTTTGTACTTTTGAAGTATAGTAAGCGATTCAAGCTCTCCATGCGATCCAAGCGGTCCTGTAGTATTTAGAGGTACCGAGTGTGGGCAGTGTGGCCATTGTGGGCACACTTGAAACCCTTACTTTAACTCTGACCCTAACTCTAACTCGGGCACACTGCCGACACTGCCCGCACTGCCTAAACACTGCCCACACTGGGTATTTAGAGCAATCGTGTAAATCACACGCAAAAAAAACTAGTGCCGCCATAACCTGTTAAACAACATTTATGATGCAACAAGACAAATCTGAGTATGTTTTAGATACAATTATTTGGCACCACATAGTTTTATCTAATGTGTGTTATTTTCATACTTCTTATACCAGCTAATGCATCAGACAATCAACTAAAATGTATTGCGACCGAAACCACACCTTTCAAGATAGCAAAAACACATTTATCCAAATATGCAAGTTTAAATAGTTTGTACTATGATTAACTAACTACTAATTTATATATGTAATTCTTTTACCTTTAGAAAATAAAATCTTATCGTGATTTATGTGGTAACATCATATGAATGGATATAGAAGTGACAGGCCTTCAGCAACTGCCTGAAGAATTGAGTAAAGTATCAAGCACAGTGTTTTGGAGAGCTGATGACCAGGTTATATCAACTGAACTGTTTAAAACTACCCCAGATGTTTTCTTAGCTACAGTGGTCCAAAAGGGTGGCTTATCAGCAGCATTATGTTACGCCATCTTTCGTAGCTATCCTGAAGCTTCTGTGAGCAACTTCCGTCAGTTCACAAATTCTCAATTGATCTTCACTGTGGAACAAGAAGGAAGATTTACGGAGGATGTTATGACTGGGATTGCTACCCGGAATATTAATAGATCTTTGAAAGATCTGTCCTTGTTGTTGTTTGATAAGGACTTTGATGTTTACAAAAGATGTTTGCTGGTCATTGACTTTTACAGGTAGGTTAGGATATTCATCTTTATCCCCGTGAATGGGAAAACCAAGGGGGTTAACACATGGGCAATCGTCAGATCACCTCGCGCCCATCGTCGGGTTACCGGAGATATTGCAGTGTATTGTATATGATAGACACGTTTCTTTAATTTGGTTGAACCCATTAATTTCGCTGGGTTCAGGCAATGTCCGTAAAGTGGCTTGCCCAAGGACACAATTGACTAGCTAGCAACCAGTTTCGCACCTGCAACCTTTTGATTGAAAGGCGACGCACTTAACCGTTAGACCAACGGGCCGGTACAATAACATGTTAGGTTTCTTCGTGCTCACAGTCAAAGTTGTGAATAGTGTGTTGCGAATGATTAAGATGTTCCGTTTATTTCGGTCCAACCCATTAATCCACTTAGTTTACACAATGTTCGGTAAGTGCATTGTCCAAGGCCACAATTAACTTATTTCGAATCTTTAAGCTTTCTGCTTTAAGATGCTGTTCTCATCTACCAAGCTAAATGGTCGGACATTGCCTATGTCTTATGTTCGAATAATACAATGTTCTCTGATTCTATTCTACTTCAAAAGCAACAAATACTGTACTATCAGTACAAACCAAGATTTGATATGTACGATACTAATCTTATAATTGTTGCTTTACATTAACAAGACAGTAAATATTCTAGAAAAAAATAAATAAATATATATATATATAAGTCCAGACATCAACATTCTGTGAATTACAGACCATCGTCTACTGAATATGTTTCATCTTTACCACAATATAAGAAGGATAAGGAAGATCATTCTGGAACATTTTCTTATGGTAATTTATTTTATGGGTTCCAAAATTCCTTAAGTTTAAATCGGAGTGTAGTAACTTAGATTAATTCATGTGGTGGATTGGATAAGAATTATTATAGCACAGGGATTAATGAGATTGTCTTACGAACAGTTGGCTTGTGTTTCCGGATATTTAAATAAAGGTGGTGCATTATAGCAGTAATTTATCATCATAATTTCCTACTTAGGAATGGCAACTTCCAATGTTTCTGAAACTGAAGAAGAATCTACAACAACGTTTAATTTTGACATAAAGAGCTTTCTTGATGATGGTTTGAAATCTGTAGTTTTACTTGGAATGTATTATGTTGTATATTACTTTTATTTATACACATGAGTTAATTGCATAAATGATTCTTACAAAATTAATATTTAAAGCAGTCTCAGTTTGTTTTGTTAGTATTATCTGTCTAACCAAAAGCTTTTGTCATTATTGTTACAGTACAGTTTGTAAATTCATAAATTTTTCAAGTTGTTTTCCCCAACCAGCTTACCATGATAGAAATGATACATTTAGATCAATCATACATAAAGCAAGTGCACTATTGGTGGAGATTGGTTAATATAAAGAACATTTTTTTAGAAAATGGAGCAGATCTTTTTCAAAAAGGAAAATACAAAGAAGCACTACCTTATCTGCAGACCTCTTTAAAGTCAACCACCGACCAGTTCCGAGCAGTTATGCTTCTAAAAGTTGCACTTTGCCTACGAGATTGTAACAGAGAAACTGAAACCCATAGTACCTTGGCTGAAGCTTTAAAGTTTCTTGAAAACCAATCCACTGTTATAACTAATCACATGAGATACGCAGAAGAGATGCGGAATATTGGATGTTCCTATCGAAAAGAAAAAGCTTTTTCTATGTCGGTTATGATATTTCATGCGTCAGCTACTATTTTTTTAAAGTCATCCGACACAATTAACAGAACAAGGGGCATGATAAATTGCATGACGGATATAAAGAGAGTGGGTGATGACATTAACTGTAGCAGTGGCTGCAAGGAATTGGTTAGAAAAAAGCTAAAAAGCATCGTGGACAATCTTAAGGGAATGACAAAATGTGGTGAGCAAGCAGAAGCCTTGGCAACTGGTTACATGTACTTGGGATCGCTGTACAAATATTATCCTGAGAAGTCAATCGCATGTTACCGCTCTGGTTTGTGGGTTCTTGAACATACATTTGGGGAGAATGCAAAACGTATAAGTGACTACGGAACAACCACCCATAATTTGGCTGCCACACTATTGGAAAGGGGGGAAGACCTGGAAGAAGTTAAACGACTCTTAGAGGCTGCTGTTGAACGACAACAAGCAGCTGTTGATTTCGAAGATTCGTCTTTGACAAAAGAAGAATGTGTTCGTCGATCAGTCAAGCTATTGAAGGAAGTGCAAATGAAAATTTCTTTGTAAGTTTTAATTTACTTTTATGTTTTTGTACAGTTTTGGTACACCAGTTCACTCCGGCCAATTAGCTCAGCAGGCTAGTGCATTGCCTCTCAGGCGAAAGGTTGCAGGTTTGAAACTGCTAGCTAGTCAGGTATGTCATTAAACAAGGCACGGACATTGCCTTAACCCAGTGTAATAATGTGTTCTACCAAATTTAAGTAAAGCCTTAATCATACACCACACTGTGTAATAGCTCCTGTAACCCCACTGAGTGCAAGGTGATCTGACGATTGCCTGTGTGTTAACATCCATTGCGATATCCCACTTACAGGAATAAACATGGATATCCTATCATTATATCTAGTTGTATAAAATTACTTTTCCAGCAAAGCATCCAGTGAAAAAGATCGAAGAACAGCTTTCAAATACTCCCAACCAGAAAGTATGTCAAAATATTGGCATTTGGTCTATTATAATGATATAGATTAATACCTTTATTCTTAAAAACAGGCATATAGAAAGTGATACTTGTTATGCATTTCATACAGCTAGGGAATCATTCACATTTTAAGTTATCGGAATTAATCTTCCCATTCACAAGAATAAAACTGTATTAAAATCGTATGCAAATTCTGCAACTGCTCTATTTTACGAAGGTGTGTTTAGCTCAGTGGAATCAAATAAAACTTCATTAAAAAATGAAAAATACAGGAAATTACTGAAATTGAGACATTTAAATTACAACTCATTCTCCATACAATGATAATAACCTAATCATAGCAGCCTTTTACTGTTTATTTCGTTGATTTATTTTTTAAAATAATTTAAAAATTTAAATCCAAACATTGCTTGCACAACAAAATAAAAACATAGATATATCAAACTCTCCCACTTTCACTAACCTTAACCTTAAAATTAGTACATAATTAGTTATATAAATATATATATTAGATACTTGCAGAATTTAATAAGATAGGTATAGGATAGGATATTTATGTTTATCCCTGTAAATGGGAAAACCAAGGGGGTTAACACATGGGCAATCGTCAGATCACCTCATGCCCATCGTCGGGTTACCGGAGCTATTGCAGAGTGTTGTGTATGATTCACGCATTCCTTCAACTTGGTAGAACCCATTATTCTGCTAGGTTCATGCGATGTCCGTGAAGGGCCTTGCCCCAAAACACAATTTTTGGGCCTTTCAGAAAACTTGATATATCCATTTGTACTTCATCTTTAATATTTCCATAATTTTTTGTTTATTTAGATATCGGTAACAGAAACACCCAACGAAGTACAAGTCCAGAAAATATTGAGAAATCCTCCAACACGGAATTTATTTCTGGAACAGCTCAATCAGACAGTGTATACACTAGTTAGTATTAAAATAATTAAATAAAAATGTATATTTTTTTTCTTTTTGAAATCCTTTGTCAATTCTTTACAGTAACAATGTTTTCTATAAATCCTTTTTGTTATTTTGGCCAAACCCTATTATTCTATTTTTTGTGTCATTACAATGGACCAAGGACAGGATAGGATATTCATATTTATCCACATGAATGGGAAAACCAAGGGGGTTAACACACGGGCAATCGTCAGATCACCTCGCGCCCATCGTCGGGTTACCAGAGCTATTGCAGTGTGTTGTATATGATAGACACATTCCTTCAATTTGGTTGAAGCCATTATTCCACTGGGTTTAGGCAATGTCCGTTAAGTACCTTGCCCCAGAACACAATTATTTTTTGCCTTTACTTGGTATATCCATTTCTATAATTTTTTTTGTTTATTTAGATGTCGGTAATGGAAACACCCAAAGTACAAGTCCAGAAAATATTGAGAAATCCACCAACACAGAATCTATTTCTATAACAGCTCAATCAGACAGTCTATACACTGGTTAGTATTTTAAATCAGTTGCATAAAAATGTATAACTTTTTTTTCTTTATGAAATCCTTTATCAATTCTCTGCAGTACCGATATTTGCCATAAATCTATTTTGTTATTTCGGCTAAACCCTATCATTCTATTTTCGTGTCTTTACAATGGACATACAAACAAGACATGTTGTTATTTAGATGGCAATGCTGAAGGCAACCCGTTTTCGGGGATCTCAAAATATGAACTGGATGACTTTTTTGATCAAGGTTAGTGTCACTGATTCGCTTGTTGTTATAGTAATACTGACATTAACTTCATTTAAAAAGAAAAAGCTGATGAATTATGGAATAAGAAAGAATACTCCGATGCACTTCCGTTGTTAGAAAAGTGTTTGGGAGATTTGTCTTCTAGAGATCAACCTGTTTATCAATTTAAATTTGCCCTGTGTTTGTGTCATTGTAACCGGAAAGAGGAAGGAAAGAGAATGATATCAACAACAGTCAAGTCATTGGAAGAAAATCCAACAGCTGATTATTACTGTTTTCGAGTTGCTGAAAATATACGGGCTGTTGCCGAACACTATATAGAATCTTTGCACCTTGCCATGGCAGTGTTTGTGGTCAGTTCTGCTGCAAAACTTTTCCACAGATGCACTGACAAATTTAATGGCCCGAAAGGAATACTTAACTGCATGCATAATATGCAAGAGATTTCCCAAAAGAAGCACAGAACCTTGTTTATGGGTGATTTGGTAGATAAAAGAATGATGCAGCTGTTAGAAATGATCAGATCCTTTGAAGGATGTGATTTGTTACGCAAGGCTTCACTATTGGGAAGAGCCCACATTGTTCTTGGAAATTATTTTAAAACAACAGATAATAGTCAATCTGCCAAAGATAACTTTGTCATTGCAATTCAAATGTATGAAGACACATTTAAGGACAATGCTAAATCATACTCACAGTATGGAATATGTACCCATAATCTGGCTGCATGCATCGCAATAGAAGGTCAGCTATTAGAGGCAGAAAAGCTTTTAATTCAAGCTATAGGGCGACTGGAAGCAGCGACTGATTGGAACTCGAATGATAGGAAAGAAAAAAATATTCGACGGAGTCGTGAAATGCTCACCGTGATTCAAAGAAGAAAACCACCTTAATCATCACCCAAAGTTTATGGAAAATTCCTTACTGGAACTGTTATTACACTGATCGACTAACAAATGTTGTTGTCAATATATAAATAAATATAATGCACTGTTTTTATTTTCGCCAAAATGTTTTTAATTACATATAGCATAACATGATTGCACTTATAAATACAAATTTTTAGCCAACAGTTTTTTAAGACTTTTTGCCAGAGATCTCCTCAATAAACTTTGCTAAAGTCACATCACGCGATGAAAGCCCTCCAACATCATGAGTGCTGAGAGTGATTTGTACCTGAAATACATCCACTTACAATACAATTAAGGGTACAGGTTATATGTCTGTCATATTCTGTTAAGAAAGTCTTTTTGGTAAACAAAAATGTACATTTGAATAAATGTTAAACTTAGATAAATAGGCTACATTTGCAATTAAAAAATGCTATAATGCTGTGGTAACAAACAGTAAACTAAAAAAATGCCCAAACAATCTTTCGAATACAGCTAATATTAGTAATACGATGCTTTTACTTTTGAAACAATCGATCCTACAAATGTTTTTTTACTGAACCCTTAATGATTTACTTTTTTAACTTAAAATAAGTGTTATACATATGTTTATTTTATATAAAATATATGCTTTTATAATTATTTTTATATTATTTGCATATAAAAAGTACAAAAATAATAAATAACACAAATCCATATTATGGAGTACTACAAATGGTTTATCTTTGATTATTTAAAGTTAAGTAAAATTTAGGGTCATTAAAATATTAGTCAGTCTGGATAGAATGCATATAAGTTTTAATGCTGTACCTTGTTGTAAACATTAAACCATTCTGGGCGATGATTCATTGTTTCGGCTTTTAAAGCAATTCGAGTCATGAATCCAAAAGCTTCGCTGAAGTTAGTGAACATGAACTCTTTATATATTGCATCTCTACCTGTAACCATAGACCAGCCAGCAGATTTTAATGGAGTTAGTTCTGTAGCCCTTTGTTCTTCAGTTAAACTCATTTTGACTTTTTTGTTTCTGATCTGTAATTTCACAACATTATCTTGCTACCACTCTACCAGTAATACAATAGAAGTACAAAGTCAAAATTACTGAGATGTACAAAATATTAATTATTCTTATATTATTTAAGTTTATTTAGTGTGACCGATTCTTAGGCAGTATTATATATAAAAAATGGTCTTAATAGTAAGTTTAAAAAGTTTACTTTGAAGACTTATGTTAATACGGCCAAATGTAAAATTATATATTCATGGTAAATATTTATAAAATAATTTACTTAGACATTATACTACGCCTAAATAGTTCTTGCCTTAGTAGTGAAAAATGCGACACCACTCCTATTAAAGATGTGTTTGTTTCCTTTTACATTTCTTGTGCAATCGATAAGTCCCTGCCAGACAGAAGAACGCACAGGACGCCCAAAACAAACAACCATCACGACTTCTGTTATAACAACAGGTATTACGTGTAGCTAACCAGCTACCTTGTCTTCTATGCCGTACCGCTGTAGTGCGTATGTCTCTAAAACAAACATACGACTTTTCCTTGAAACAACAAATTAAAATTCTAATACATTCCCAGGTGGACAAGTTTTCTTGCCATTTCCACAAAGCGAAGAAACTTCATTGTAACGAATGTTCACACTGTTAAGCGATCCACACACATATAGCGTTTTGCGCAATCCTTCGCGTTTCTCGCGTCTCGTCATCCTTCTCGTCAGGCGTTGCGTTTTAGAGAGACGCGAGACCATGCACACACACTCGCGTTCATGATGATGTATTGCGTCAAAACATTCCCACGTGGTTTTGTTTACTGGCCATTAGAACGATTGTTTTCACCAGTAAAAAACGAATTAAGCAAAATATAATGTCCAATCTCTTCACTTTATTGTCACATGTTTCTAGACATATAACCACTCTTTTTTTTACTTATGTTCTTTTTATATTTTTTTACATCATTTTCATATAACAAACAACTTACTTGACATTTATTTTTATTGCAAAATATCAAAAAGAAAGAGCAATACAGTGCTATGAAATGAAAAATTAACTATTACAGTTGGCTTGGAAAGGCAGTGTATATGACTGAAGAAATATAATAACACTGAAATATAAATAAAAATCTTATTTACAACTAGCTGCATGCTTTACAATTCATTGATACCAAATAACAAATTTGCATTTACAATGACTGGTATGTTCAATATGAAAGTTACAGAGTTAACAATATCTGCACAATTGCAGCCATAGCTTCATCGGCTGTTTCCATTGAAACTATATAGTTTAGCAACAGTAAATTTTCCAAAACTATCATACATATCATCCTGCACAATGTTGGCCTGAGCTGCACTTTTTCATATATTCGGAATTTCTCTCCAGAATATGTATGAGGTCTTCCTAGTAATAAACTGAGTGGTTATTAGAACTGTGGATATCTAGAATCAAATAACGATTAATAAAAAAATAACTGGTAGTGGTCCACATAAATCTGAATATTTTCAATTAGACATTGCAAGAGCAAAATAAACCGATGTACAATGGTAAACAAAGTTGTTTACACACAAACAAGTTATGTACAATATGAAAATAACCACCTGCAAATCAACTTTAAAATCCAGCTTTCTTCTTTTGTGCTGTTGTGCAGACTGCAGCGATTCAGCAGGCGAAGGGCAATCTATTGTTGACGTCATGGATAGATAGTTCTGTTGGGGTGTTTAGTTTACCAGAACTATCCCTGTGTTGTGTCATGTGTGCCTGTTAGTTATTACTTCACCAGTATACTTGTGAAACCTATTAAACTACTGGTACCTGTACTTGGTTCAAGCAATGTGTGCTAACACTGCTAACTGTATTATTTAATGGAAACATGTTGCATTTTATAAACAATACAAACCGATACCGGTACTTACAATCGGTGACAAAGGTGATCTTGCAAAAATTGCATATTTTCATCATGTTCCCATGTTGAACATGTGGCCGCACCAGAACCGCTCACTTTCATTTATCCGCTTTTTTTTCTCTCTTGAAAATCCATTCCATAAACTTCTCCATATCATCATACATGCCTCTGCTAATAAATGTTCAACACGAATTTCAACAAACATTGTGTTTCAATTCACACATAAAATAAACTCATATTAAACAATAAACTACCGGTACCGTACCTGGTTCTCCTATTTGGCCACTAATGTAAGTCCAGGTATTTTCTTTTCTCATTGTATCCTTATAATACTGATTCTTTGAATCATACAGATGAGGACTTGCTTGTACCAAATTAATCAGTAACTCATTAAAATCTGTTTTTGACATTTTTGGATCTATGTCATACCAAAATTGTGCTAAAACTTAGTTTAAATGATATTTAAAACCAACTAAACAAATAAATGTTATAATGCTGTACTTAAATAATCATTATTTACTTATTCTCTGGTCTACCTTGATTTTTATTGAAATAATCAAGTTAAACAGTGTCTCTTTCATTTTTCTGCCTATTGCGTCTTGCGCAAAAGTTAAAATATTTTTAACTCTGACGTTTGACGCTATTGAGCCACTTCTCTCGACTTGCGTTTGTCTGGCGCGAGTGTGTGTATGACCCAACGCAAGGAGTTTTACGGCAGACGCGAGGTTTTGACGCGAAACGCTATATGTGTGTGGAGCCCTTTGCGCCTCATCGTGTTGTTTCTCCCGCCATTTGCCTTTTTTAATGTTTGTTTGGGACATCTCTTTTGTTTAGTACAAATTGTGATTGGAAGTGCAGGCTACGTTCCCTAGCACCCCTGCTTTTTACTATATCTTTTGATTGCGGATTGCTGTGGTCGAAGGGGTAGGCGCATTTGGCTGCTGCTCGTCGCTTTGACAAAAGTTCACCTTAGGCTATCTTCTCGTTGCAATCGTCGGTGGCTGATACTGAGTTATGACAATAACTACATACTTATAGATCGCACTGCAACTTCTTGTTTGTATTCGGCATTTCTGTAAGTCAATTCTGCTGGTTGTTTTTTTTGTTTATAAAATCATGACAATATAGGCTATACCAAATAAAAATAGGTAACGAGGATAGATAAGGTGTGGACGGCTATTTTAACTGGGTAAAGTGGGTCGCGTTTGTAATAAAAAACAGCGGACATTGCTCCAACTAAACTTACTGTACTTGGTCGTAAACTACGAAAAAATAGTTTTTAAGTATTCAAACACGTTGACATATAGTACAGAAGTAAAATTGTGTAAACACGAATAATATCCACATATCGAACCAGCTATTCACCACAAGTCTAAAAGCCTTAGACTTTGCGTGTCAAAAACTCTTGTAGATTACCCGTTCGTGTATAATAGAGTAGGATACGTCGATAGAATACTTATGTTTATTCCCATGAGTGGCAAAAACCAAGGTGGTTAACACACGGGTAACCTTCAGATTACCTGCTGGCGCCTACCGTCGGAGCTATTGCAGTGTGTTGTGTATGATGATTCATGCAACGTTTGACGAGTTTGCTGTAGGTTAACTGCAACGTTCGAGGTTAGTCGAGGGTAGATTTGCCCTCTGTGTGGCTCGAATATATATGCTGACTCCGATATCCGACTTCCAAAGATCGAGTCCACGCTGGTTGAACGTTGGTTAGTTTATTGTCAAACGTTGTTAATATGAACACACGAATAAATCAATGCACTTTACTCGGGAATCGATTCGCGGGACCGACTGGCGTCGGAATAACTGCGCGATGCGTTTAATAGACAGTTCGTTTTCCTTTGCGGCTTGTCAACTCGTTCTTTGTTTATTCCGGCAGAAGCGACTTTTGTCTTGTTCCTTCTGTCAGCTATGCCACAAAGTCTCAATAACCTAGCGCTTAACGCGCCAGGTGGCAGTCACCTCGGTCTCAGCCTCGTTCCCTCTCCTTTGTCAGTCAGTCCCCTTCTGACGTTCAAACATCCGTATTTATCTGGTGCTCCAATTCCTAAGAGAAAAACTGCATGATGCCCGTTTTTGGTCTTATTCATGTAATCTTTTCTCTCCAAAACCACTTATAGATTCTCTGCTTCTCACTCTTGCGACAACATCTCGTGTGATTGTTCGCCCAAAATAGACCCATTAGCTGGTCTTTCCCACGGGAACCCCATCAAAATCCAGCAAACTCCGAGCAATAACTGACGTCATAATGATTTCCAGAGATCAAACAACACTGACCGGCAATAGCTGGCGCCATAATGACCTCGATCACCTTCCGCACACGATCAAACAACACCGACCCTTAATTGACGTCATAATGGTTTTAAGTGAATGACGTCCATCTTATCGCGGATGTTTGAATTGAAGTGAAAACAAGGCGAACCGCTGCAATTCACATGTTTCTTCAATTTAGTAGAACCCATTAATGCGCTGGGTTCAGACAATGTCTGTTAAGTGCCCTCCAAATGGACACAACCGACAAGCTTGCGACCAGTTTCTAACCTACAACCGATCGGTTGAAAGGCGACGCACTAAACCACTAGACTAAAATCTGTCGGACAAATATAATTGATGATATGCTTATATTGGCGAATCGCACAGGACCTAATTTTAACTGAGAAAATGTAAAATGAGATTATTGTTTTATCCGTGAAAATGGAAAATCCTAAGCTGTTTAACCATACGGGAAAACGTCAGAAAATACCTGATGCTCACCACCGAAAAATCCATTGGGTCTAGGTCAGGGGTGGGCAACCTTTCTTTGTCTGGGTGCCAAAATCGGTTAAAATTAATGGCAAAATCTTGTTATCAGTCTGAATAGCTTTAAATACATCTCGTATGTAAGTTTAAAGTTTCTTAACTGATGGTCCTAACATTCGGTACAAAAAATAAGGACAAAAAACGAAATATTTTTTACAGCAATGACTTTTAATTTTCATCTTTACTGCAAAATAAGCAAACGCTGTACTAATACGGATAGGGCATACATGAGGCAGGTGAAAAAGTGTGTTCAACGATGAATTTTTACTCTCATTAACGCAATGACGAGTTTAAATGAAAGAAGTTTACCGGTCTTTTTTTACTTGCCGAAATATGCATGTATGACCTTTACCGATACCGAATGACCTTACCGGTACATGGTTCATCATGTTTAGCCTTTTACCATTTTGTATCTAAATTGCTAACAAAAATAAAATTAGGGTGCAAAGGGTAACTGATATTAACTATACTTGGTTACATAAACTACATCTGGTTGTCTGGACAAAACTGCAAGTTCTCTTACGTTCGATCCTTCGTCTGTGGAAGCAGGTTGCGAAATTTACAAGCGGATTGCTGTACTCTTTGGGCTTTGTTGAGTGACAATAACACGGTAATAAATAATCAAATGTTTACTTCATAACTTACGGTAATTAACATTTTATGCATATGGCCAAAGCTCAAATAATACAAAACTTTAAAGGTATGATCTTTAGAAATATAATTTAATTTCCTTGACCCTAGCGTGCCAGGAATACGAGTTCGAGTTCCAGTTCGGCACGTGTGCCAGGGGTTGCCCATGCCTGGTCTAGGTGATGCTCGCTAAGTAGCTTGCCCACGAGCACAACCGATTAGACAGCAACCAATATCGATTACACACGTTCCCGAACGTGGTGTTTGTTTAAAAAAGCAGAAACTGATGGCGGCAAACCAAATTTGGTATTCTTTTCGGGTTAAAAAAAAGAATGTTCTTGTCAGATTTGAGCACATCTACACTGTGTTGTTTTACATTCTTGAGACCTTCTTCCTATATGAACAAGCGTTGCAAACTATGCCGGTCAGTTTAAGTGGGTTTGTGGCACCTCTAATATAATATACATTTGTTTTAATGTATGTCTAAAATATTTTATACTTTAAACGTCGTTGTTTTGCGTTTGATGTTTTTCTCACGTGTTTTATTACTTTTTACGTAATTATCACCTTGTACGGGCCTTTGTAATTTTGCCGTTTAAATCATTAACATAGTTTTTTTCACCCAATTCCCACAGTTAGTCAAACGTGCAGATGTGAAACGTCTCGCACGTAAACTTTTCGCACCTTGTAAATTCCCTATATAATCTGGAAAGTTAAATAACCTAATATAAAAAACCTACAATAACGTAATTCAGACAAGATAACTTGCGTTATGCTGTGTAACGTACTTAGTAACTCGCTTCGCGAATAAACCGCATATTTAATGAGACGAAAAATACAACTACAGTGAATCAAGAGTTATAGACTTCGAGTTTGAGAACTAAGACCTCACAAATCGTGGCTTTACAACTTTAATAATTAGTGGGCGTTTTAAGGACAGAGCAAGCTTTGTCAAGTTCAAAGTAACCAGAATAAAGATCTCTATCGAAAAGCGACGAGCAGAATTTAAAAAGCGCGAGCCCACATTGTTGAGCCCGACGTGATGATGGACACGCAACTTCCCGAAACGAACAATTTCCGACGTCAACTTCAACTAGAAGTTTCAACTACATTGGCAACGACGAGTGGTCCAACGCAAGTTATTTAAGAAGCAATTTCAAGCATCAAGTAAGAAACGCCCCATTTCGCTGGACGAAGTTGGTGACTATACAACAAGACAACGCACTTTATTGAAATCAAGTTGATAAGCATCGTCTCCGCCTACGAAAGAAGAGAATTTGCAAGACGACGTTCCCTTTACGAAATATGAAAGGGTTGTATTATTATTTTTGTAGCTTCTAGATTATTTTTTTGTTTTATTATTATTTTTTTATACTATATGTAATTATTAGTCTGCAACGATTGCAAATACTAGTGTTTCCGGTTTGGTTGGATGGTACTAGGCTATTGCAAGAATGCATAATATCGGTGTTTTACTTTACAGATTTCTTACAAACACGAAGAGCAAACGCGCCTTCAACAACTGCTACATACGCACTTCATCTTAAACAAGGTCAGTAACGCTTTCACGATTATGCTATCATGAGCTTGAGTCAATGATGCCATGCTGCGCCAACCCATCCGGTATAATAGGCGCGTTTACACATCGAACGACGTTTGTTTTGTTCGTTCGCGCCAGATTTTCAATGTTACCGCCGACAAGGCGTTAGTTTTCTTTTAATCGCGCCTCACGCAAATTATGCGTCTCGTTCATGCGATTACATACTCGTTTTTAGCAGCGGCTCGAGGTTTGTTTCTTTTTCTGCGAAGTCTGATCGCCTCTACCCCGCGCATTTGCGCTCATGCTGTGTAAATAAGTGAGCGTACCCGCTTCACAACGCCACAGTTTATTAAACGATACCAGCGTACTTCCGTATAGCTATGGTAATCGCGCCGCATGTAAATGCGATGTCTAATTGTCTAATCGCCTCTCAGTCAATGTGTCGGATGTTCCGAACCGAATATATTTCGTGTGTAAAACAGGCTTTTACAAACACCGCACAGTAATGACGAGACACGGCTTATGTCCTGCTTACTAAAAGTTTTCTTTTGTTTGTTGATGGAAATACATCCGCGCAAGATTATTCCCTTATTCGTTACGAGTCGTAAAACCTACATATGACAGGTCGCTCGGTTTTTGTTTTTGCGTTTTTATTAATTGCGCTTTCGTCGCATATAGCGAGATCATCGCTGCATTTATTTTATGCTCACTCGGTAGTGAGTAACCAGGCGTACACGCCTTGGTTTATTAGCTGGCAAAGTATAAAAAATATGGCTCATGTGATGCAAATTGTGGCGTTGCTACCTTGAATGTGAGATGTCACTTTCACTACATATCATATTACATTTATCACGCATTTACATACATGACACCAGATTGTAATGCATGATTGCATAATTCTAGCTTTGTACTTAATTCTCCCAACCAGGGTATTCTAGTATATTTGCAGGATCAACGTGTGAAATGCTCGATACTTCGTGAAATCGTTTACCCCATCTATTTGATGGTTATTTCGCCTGAACATCCGAAATGCTCAACTAGATCGTGTTTCTCAAACTTAACAAATGTGGAAAAAATGAGATGTTGTGGCACCTCTAATATAATATACATTTGTTTTAATGTATGTCTAAAATATTTTATACTTTAAACGTCGTTGTTTTGCGTTTGATGTTTTTCTCACGTGTTTTATTACTTTTTACGTAATTATCACCTTGTACGGGCCTTTGTAATTTTGCCGATTAAATCATTAACATAGTTTTTTTACCCAATTCCCCACAGTTAGTCAAACGTGCAGATGTGAAACGTCTGGCACGTAAACTTTTCGCACCTTGTAAATTCCCTATATATTCTGAAAATTTAAATAACCTAAATAATAACCTACAATAACGTACTTGAGATAATTTGCGTTATGCTGTATAACGTACTAAGTAACTCGCTTCGAGAATAAACCGTATATTGAATGAGACGCAGAATACAACTAAAGTGAATCAAGAGTTATGAACTTCGAGTTTAAGATTAAGACAGTACAAATCGTGGTCACTATAATTATTAGTGTGCGTTCTGTGGAGAATAGACTTTCCGCTGCGCAGCTCGCGAAAGACCGTTAGGCAGCCAACCTAAACAAGCTCAGCTAACGCCTCGGTCTTAAACTACACAAAGCAAGCGCGAGCCCACAGGTGACTACCTATAATTTCCAACAAATGATATTGACGTTGAAAATGTCTGGACATTTTTATTAGGAGTTTTGGTCTGTCGGGACTTCCCCCTGGGCTATAGGATTCCTCGATTACGTCGCGCTCTCCGTCGGATTACCGAAGCTATTGCCGTGTTTTGTATTAGTTTTAGACGTTTAAACGTTTTTAGATTTGATAGAAACCGTATCAAGTCGTACTGGATTCAGGCAATGTCCTTTTAAGTGCCATGCCAAAGGTACACATACAGAATTATGTACAGGCCAGTTAGTCGAATATGCAGAACCCTTCGAGTTGAAAAACGACCAGTTTAAATAAAGATAAACGGAAAAAACAACTTCTAATATTCTAGAATCTGGTTGGTAGCATAGTCGCGTGTGGATCATTAATATTGCCTGAACCCAGTGGTTAGGATATTCATGTTTATCCCCGTGAGTGGAAAATGGCAATCGACAGATCACCTCGCACCCACCGTCGGGTTATCGGAGCTAATGCATTGTGTTGTGTATGATTTACATGATGCTTTAATTTAGTTTAACATATTAATCCACTAGGTTCGGGACATGTCTGTTAAGTGCCTTGCTCAAGAACACAACCAACAAGCTAACGACCAGTTTCGTACCTGCACTAACCACAAGACTAATCTATGGGGCTACCAAATTAAAGGAATGTCTAAATTATACACAACACACTGCAATAGCTCCGGTAACCCGACGGTGGGTGCGAGGTGATCTGTCGATTGCCCGTGCGTTAACGCCCATTGCATTTCCCTCTTACGGGGATAAACATGATTTTCCTATTTCATGCCACTCTTCGATTCGACTTAGTTTTGACGAATGGGGTGGACCACCGTTGCTTAAGGCGAAATGCGAAAGTATTCATTTCGAGTGAAACTTAAATACCCTATTTTAAGACAAAATGTGAATTTATAGTTCGTACCCGCAACGATTCATTTTATCTAATTTCGATTGATCTGATTTTGTTTCGTAAGATATTTTATAGTTTAATAATTATTTATAGTGTCAAATTAAACATACTCTCTAACTAAATATTACACTTTACTAAAAGATAAAAAGAAATAGTTGAATTATAAGTCATGAGTACGATTTATAAATTACATTTTTCTTTCAAACATGGTATTTAAGTCCTCTCCATAGGAATACTGTTTTGCTTTAACGGCGGAATTTGATTCTTTGTTATACTTTATAAATATAGCTGAGCTACATTGACCGACAAGTGCAAGTTTAAGCTTTCCCACTTGCGATTTTTCAAATCAATAATGAACGGGCGTAGTGTTAATCCGACTGATGATGAACTCGAAAGCGGACCGAGGGACCATAGAAACGGGAGCGACGTTATAGCGGTGAACGAAGGCCAGTGGAAAGACTGGACCAGCACCTGGAGGAAAGGCGGAGCTGCAACTCGTCACGTGACAATGACTGGAACAATTACAAGAGGTATTTCAACACTTAATATTGGATGGTCTGGTTAAGTTCTTAAGTAGCTTGGGCCTTGGTGGGTTGGTGCGTGACTTTTCAGCTGAAAGGTTGTACGATCAAAAATGGTTGCTTGTTTGTCAACTGGGTTGTGAGGCGGTACCTCTAAATACTACAGGACCGCTTGGAGCGCTTGGGTCGCTTACTATACTTCGTAATTACAAAAGCCATGATAATAATGTTAGGGTTGGGATTAAAGTTAGTTCTGGGGTTGAGATTAGTGTTTGGGACAGGTTTAGAATTACTTTCCAAAGCAATCTAAGTGATCCAAGCGCTTCAAGCACTCCCAAGCTATCCTGTAGTATTAAGAGGCACCCTAACATTAATATCATGGCTTTTGTAATTACAAAGTATAGAAAGCGCTCCATGCGGTCCAAGCGATTCTGTAGTATTTACAGGTGCCGCAAAGTAGTTGGTTGTGCTACCATTCGTACTACCCATGCAGGAAAAAAGCGTGGCGCGTCAGTGGATGTTGAGCTTGATCTCACGGATCATGAGCTCATGCAGATGACACTCTCCCGTGATCACCTCAACTCTCCACCTAGTGTTGCGCAAATGGATGAACCGTCATCAGGTTGCCGATGCGGTGTTGACTCAGGTATTTTAAGTTTAGAGAGTTTATGGCATGCTTAATAAAAGATGAAGTATAATGACAACCTTCCAAATAGATGTAAATGCATTGGTTAAACACATCCAGAAATTCCAAATAAAAATATGAAAATATAGTTAGTATAGTTGCTAAATACAAAAATGTTCGGTTGTTGCTTCAGGCGGGAATGAGTGTTTTTGCAGCAACAACTAAAACATTTGTGCATCACAATTCAATTCTCGTATATTTAAGGGGATTTGAACAAGGCAGTCTACAACACAGTGATTCCAAATAAGTAGTTTAAGGATTTAAATAACTAGGCCATCCTATATTATATATATTTACAATTCTAATACTTAAATCTGCAATTCATGTATTATTTTCCGATCCTCGTGTTAAGTTTACAACCCCTAACTCTGGCTTTCCCATACCAATGGTTGTGCTTTACAAACCACTCTTTCTTTTCTTAGGGTTTCTGCGCCCACTATATTTATTTATATCCCTTTTTAAATGACGTGTTTTAACCACTGTTCGTTTTTCCTGTGCTGTGATTTGTTTTATTAGGTGCTATTTAAAACTTTACAACTAAACTGTTGCAGGGCCACACATATTTCTGCTGGGCATACTCTGTCTCCCGTTCATTTTTATCGGATCGTTTTGTGTTTGTTTTTACTTCGGCCTGTTGACTTGGTACAACATTTTCTCGTATTTTTACGACGAGAAATCGATTTGTTACCGGATCACGTTGTGTCCGCTACTCGTCATCTTCTTCCCCATCCTCATAATGCTCTTCACTCTCTGCATCTCGTTCTACGCAGCATTTGTGCAGTTAACGTGAGTAATTTTATGTTTTAAAACAAAAAATAGTTTTTTTTATTTAAGTAAATGTGTTCTGAAAAGAAAATTGACAGCTTTAGATAAAAAATTCACTTAGAAGCGCAAATGTTTTTTGTTGATTTCAACTCGGCTTGTAATTTTTAAATGTTCTATGTTTTAAGACCAAATTTTAAAAACAAAGTCTTTACAAAGTGCAATACTGGGACATTTTATAAGTAAAATGTGGTGGTTGTGAATGTAGAGAATGGAATATATCATATTATTGTAGAGAATGGAATATATCATATACTATTAAATGATTTTCCACAGATGCTCGTTCGAAGACTGGAGAAGCGAGGTCGGTAGTTTTGAGAAGGGTTTCTATGGTTGGTTATGCAGCTGGTTGGGCGTTGAGCATTGCTCCCCGTACACCGTTGTCACACTCACTGAGACCGAGAGCCCCGTGCTCCAGGACACTCCAGAGTCGAGCAGATCCGACCCGGATAACGTCAACTCCAACGAGCACCTTACTCACACCCAACACCAGGTCCAGATACACAACACCAGGTCAGCCTTGCCAGAAGCCACTCGACATACAGATCTTTCCAACAGAATAAATCAAAGGGGAATCTCGCATCGAGAAAGCAGCATGTGATTTGTATTGGTTTTTATCAAACTCGAAGGCTCGTTTCAGTAATAATCTGACAAATGTTTTTTTCATCTTTTTTTATTTTTTCACTTTCATTCTTTTATGTTCAATCAAATTGACATTATGATCTGACTTTTTCACAAAACTTTTTATCAAGAATTTTTATTTTTAGTGTTAAAGTGCAATAAACATATAATTGACAATGTTAATGTAAAAGGACTGTGCATATTAAATATTAGTAAATTTAACAGAAATTACAAAAATGAAACCTTTTTATTCCTTTTTTTACTTGAATTCCATATGTTTGCCTGTGTTGCATTTTTCTAAGTCTTAATTTTTGTACAAAGCTTTTTAAATGTCTAAATGACATCCCCAAAGTGTGTATAGTGTACTGTGCCATGACTTTCATATAAACTTTCCCTTCTAAGCGTTGCATGCACTGCGTTTATCAATACATTTTCGTTGCCATGAATTTGAAATTGAAATATAGGATACTTGAGTTTTGTTTGGCGACCACAAAACTATCAAATTGTTAAGTTTAAGGATATGATATTTATGTTTATCCCAATGAATGGGAATACGTAAGGGAGTGTTATCACACGGGTAATCGTCAGATTACCTCGCGAATTCCTTAGAATCTTCCAAGACGAATGGTGCGCATCCGCAGTAAAAAAGATTATAATTTTATTAAGGGATTATAATTTTAGCAGCGCGAATCTGTTATTTTTGTTAAATCCTTGATTTTTAGATGACAGCAACATGTTTATATGTAAAACGCAGGAGGCGTTTGTTTCTTGGCATTCGTGTGAAATCGTACCTACCGTCGTGTTGCAAGAGCCAATGTGGTGTGCTATATTTGACGGAGTGGTTTTGTGAGCTCGGATTAATCACCGACAAGGTAGAGCTGCAAATGCGACGAAGTATACCATGGCATCACAGGGAAATATGAAACATGCCACCAAATTACACCTGTGTAAGTGAAACGCCGAAATAACGATGCGAAAATCTGATTAATTGAGCATCGGAAGAAATCAATTTAACTTACGATATTAATGTTTACTCAGTGAATGGGAAAAACAAGGGGGTTAACACGGGTATTTCTGTGTTGGACGGAAAGAACAAAAGTTATTATTTCCCTATTGATCACAATGACGTAATAAAAACACGATTTAAACACTTGGCTGCACACCATAGTTCCTCACCGACGCGTCTGGGCCGATTACGTCATTTCCGTTCCTTCCAGTAAAGAAACATATAAATAATTATGACGAATAAATAGCAAAACGAGATTTGTCCGAACGAACCACAAATAACGACATTGTCGCATGAAAACGGCCGCATTGACGGATAGAATGAAACGTCACCTCCTAATAAAATCCAATTCAGCCGTTTGTGAAATAATTTATTCATGGGGATTTTCCTCTGCAGACGGTTCGAATCCAGCGATTTGGAAATCTTACGAACAATACACGACATTGGCGATTGTTGTTCGCACACTATGACGTAACTTTGCTATCGCGATATAATCTTGCGTGACCTCATAAGAGGTCACATGATGTAATGGACCAATGAGATCCCTCAAACCTTGGGCCGGTAATAAACGACATGAACCAGTGACCAGGCTGCTTTAATAATATCGAAAAGAAAATGAATAAATAGGAAACGAATCCTATAAACCATGTCTAAATATACCAGATATGGTAAAATGATCCATACTTTGTGAAGTATTTTATTTACAAGTGCACTTACAAATGGTTAAATTGTTATCAGATTCCTGGTGTCCCGATAGCTGAGTCTGCTAACGGCTGCAAGTAATTAATTGCATTAAAAATGGAAGTCACGTTATAACACACAAAGCTACGACAATATATAAACAAATGCAAAATAAACGATTAAAACAACGCACTATGCAAAAAGCACTGATTTGAAAATTTCATAAGTGGACAACTAGTACTGCGAAACGCAGTTCAGCAAAGTTTAACTTTGGTGCGTATGTATTTTGCATTTCCCGTTAAAGCCAACAAAAGTTCGAATGTAGTCAGCGCAGATGGATGGTGTGTTTTCTATTTAAGATTTAGATGCGGGGTGAATAAACAATCGCAGTTTAAAAGAACATTGTTATTATGATGAATATTTAAATATTCCGGTGGTGTGATGTTGCTTAATCCTTGTTGGTAGAAGGTAGCGGGTTGACAATTGTAATGCACACAGCACGCGCGTGAAATGATTCTTTGTGGGTGTTAAGTTATAAATGCCGACGTGTGTGTGGGTTGGACCAGTTTCTACAACCATATCCTTCTACCTTCAATCAACTACCTTTGTAGCCCGACTCTCCAGTGATTAAGGTCATGGAGTTATTCTCGTGAAATGAAAAATACTTTTCTTTAGTTCAGCTCATTAAATTAAAACACAAATTAGATATGTTGAAACATGTGTG